>PVJH01000385.1:219966-333905 GCA_004026705.1 Nesogale talazaci
CTCTGCTTCCTTCTTCCTACCCTATTCCTATCCCTACTCCCGCCCCCAACCCCTTCACCTCCCCCCCACCCCCAACAGATATTTCTTGACTTACCAGGTTGTTTGTCTATAGAATTTCTCATAGTGTAGAGCAAGGGTCCTCAAACTTTTTAAACAGGGGACCAGTTCACTGTCCCTCAGACGGTTGGAGAGCCAGGCTGTAGGTAGACAAAAAAAAAAAAAAACTGAACAGATTCACTACGCATGGACTCGGGATGAGTCGGCTGCTAAGCAGGACAGCAGCAGTGGCAAAAACACCCACAGGCCATCGTTTAAGGACCCCTGGTGTAGAGTAGTTAGTGCATCCATCTGGTACACTAAAAACATTTCTCCATCTTTTATATTTCCTAAATTGGTCGTTCAGTACTCAGGTTTTATCCTCTGTGTGTGTGTGTGTGTGTGTGTGTGTGTGTGTGTGTATCCATAGAGCTGTAATTGTTTTTAAATAATATTTTACTTCATTCTGAAAACAGCTGGTCTCTATTGCGCTCACTTTGTTAGGTGATGTTATTGCCTAGGGTATGGCAATAACATTAGGGTATGGCATAAAGTTAAACTTTTAAAGATTGAGAACTTTTTCCAAAAAAAAATTTAGAGTGGAGAAAATATTATCTATCTTTTAAAAATTCATGGTAAATGGAATTAAAAATACTACAATATACCTATGGAATTTGAAATGCTCTTGTATAATAGAAAAATTCTAAAATGGACATGTGTTAATCTGGGTAGACTAAAGAAACAAATTCATAAACATGCATATGTGTACAAGAGGAATGGAACATTGAGAAAACATTCCAGTCCAGTCCAAGATCTTAAGTCCGATATTAGCCCATATGTCCAATAATAATCCATAAGTCCTCTTCAGACTCATGAAGCATATGCAGTGACACCAGGACAATCACAGACCAGTGGGTGAAGAGTCTTGTGTATCCAGTGGTGGTTTAAGTATCTCAGCACTGGCAGGGATCTCTACTTGGCTTTTCCGGCTTCAGAAGTCTGGTTCCATAGGGTAAGTTGATGTGGCTTCTCCTCTGGAATGTCTCACAGGGAGTCAGCCTTGTCTCTTTATCAGTAGAGCATCTCCGAAGGACTGAGTCGTGAGTCTCTCACCTCCAAGGGAGAGATTTCTCAGGAGAAAGCCATGCACACACAGAGGTCTCATTGGCTATCTCTACATCGACAGGCCAGACTCCACCACTGCACTCCCAATCCTCAAATTGGCACCAGATTAGTGACCACAGTAAATAAAATTCATTTATTTTAATTTCTTGTGATTTAAATATAGGTTTCCAAACCAGATCATCAGTTTTACATTCAGTAATTCCTGTATATTTTGTTTCAACTCATTCATTGTATTCCCCTCAGTATGCAATCTCTTTTCCCATTTCTGTCTGTTTCCTGTTCAAATCTTCCTCCTTTCCTCTCAGTTTTGTCCTTGGGTAAATGCTGCCCTTTTCATCTTAAAGGGTTATTCTTATGTATGGCACCATTATAGCTATTTCTTAATATTCTAGGCAGCTCTCTTAAGAAGCTTGTACCAAAAGTCTAGAAGCATGGCTTCAGTTCTTCTTCCTAAACTCTCCTCAGGGAAAAAAGAGTTACTAATAGAATGGACAGTGAAGTCCAACTGCCTCAGTTCGTAACATAATAAGTAGCTATGTGGCTACAGAAAATTTTGTCTCCATTTTCTCATCTATAAAAAAGAGGAATACTAGTACCTGCATTAAAATAAAGAAGTCCTAATGGCACAACTGTTAAACACTTTTCTTCTAATTGAGAGGTCATTGATTCAAACCTACAGAATTGTTCCCTGGGAAAAAAAGCCCTGGCAAGCTGCTTCATAAAGACTGCAGAGTAGCAGGGGAAAGGAAGTGGGTGTCAGCAAACCCAGGGACAGTGGAACAACAAGTGATTCAAAATCAGTGATCCAAAATCAATGGCAAAGAGGATGTAGGAGGCCTGGTAGACTTGATCAAGGACAATATAACTGAGAGGCATTACGTAAACCCAAATGAAGGCTGAGCATGATAGTGGGACAAGAGGAAAGAAAAGGAAATAGAGAAAAGAACTAGCAGGTAAACGGCATTTATAGAGGTCTAAATACAGGCATGTACATATGTATGTGTAAATATATATGTGACGGGGAAATAGATCTATGTGCATGTTTTTATAGGTTTAACATTAGGGTAGCACAGAGGCATTGGGCCTCTACTCAAGTACTCCCTCAACATAAGAACACTTTGTTCTATTAAACTGGAATTCTGTGACGCTCACCTTCTTGACACAGTAGGTACATAAGCAAATGTGGTGAAAAAAGCTGATGATGCCTGGCAATCAAAAGATAAATAGCATCTGGGGTCAGGAGGCCTGAAGATAAACAGTTGACCATCTAGCTGAGAAGCAACAAAACCTACATGTTAGAAGCACACCAGTCTGTGTGATCGTGAGTTGATGAAAGGTCAGGTATCAAGCATCAAAGAACAAAAAATCATATCATTGTGAATGAGAGGGAGTGCAAAATGTGGACCCAACTGGGCATCACTTTACAGAAGGGTCACAGGGAGGAGATGAGCCAGTTAAGGTGTAGTATAGCACCAATGAAGCATAAAACTTTCCTCTAGTTCTTTAATGCTTCCTCCCACCACTATCATGATCCCAATTCTACCTTACAAATCCCGTTAGACCAGAGGATGTACACTGGTACAGATCAGAGCTGGAAACACAGGGAATTCAGGGTAAAGCCCTCAGGACCAATAATAAGAGTAGCAATACCAGGAGAGGAAGGAGAAGGTCGGGGAGAAAGGTGGAACAAATCACAGTGATCTGCATATAACTCCCTCCCACGGGGAAGGACAACCAAAAAATAGGTGAAGTAAGACATCGATCAATGTAAAACATGAAATAATTTATAAATTTTCAAGGGTTCTGGAGGGAGGGAAGGAAAAAGGGGGTGGGGATAAAGTGAGCTGATACCACGGGCTCAAATAGAAAGAAAATGTTTTGAGACTGATGAGGGCAACAAATGTACGGATGTGCTTGACACAATGGATGTATGAATGGATTGTGATGAGTTGTATGAGCACCCAATAAGATAATATTTTAAAAAATGAACTGCAGATTAGGAAGCCATTTTAGGGCAGTTCTATTCATAGTGACAGGGTCATTATGAGTCAAAAATTATCACTACAGCCCCAAATAAATAACACAATGTGATAATGTGGAGATTAGTAGAATAATTTTACTTAATGTAAAAAGCTGTAAAAAAGCTAGAGTAGCACCTCGTACACAGCAAGGGCTGTAAAATATTAGATATCATCATCATTCTATCTATCTATCTATCTATCTATTTATCTATCTATCTATCTATGTATCATCATCATTCCATGGTTATACCACTATCAACATCAGAGAAGTCTCTGTAAGTATAATGAAAATAATGAGTTTTAATAAGCATCACAGTCACTGAGAATGGAATTTGAAACATTTTCAATCCTGTACTTGCTTTTATCCGTATATCCACTGTCCCATTGAGAGTTCTGATTGCTTTTTTACTGTGACTCACTGCTATCAGACAGAGCATTATAAAGTCCATGATGACAGCTGTAGTTAGGTTAAAATGTAATACCTTATCACGTGATCTCCCTTTTGATCCATTTTAAAGTTGTTTCAGTTTTTAATATTTTCTGTTTTCTTTTTAGCTGAGTTTTTTCTGTTTTGTCTAATCATTGTTTTTTTTTATTAACCTGTGTTTGTTTGCTTCCTGTTTGTATTTTATGATTATCTATGAAATCCAGGATATGGTAGGTAGATCAACAGAGACAGTAACTATATTGCTAATTGCCTAGGTTAGGGGCATGGCAGAAGAGAAGGGGAAGAAATGGGGTGTTAACAACAATGGGTATGATAAGAAAAAGTTTTGAAGTTAATTGTGGTGATGATAGCTCTTAATAGTATGATTAAATTGTTTGATATATGAAATATATGCCAATAAAACTTTTTTAAAAAAATTACAAGGAGAAAATATGTATGGCTCCTTTTCCATTCATAGCTACCAATTTAATTCTTTTTTGACAAAACCTGCAGTGATTTAAACTGGTAATCCTCTTCCCACTAATATCTGTCCTTCCCAATCTCTTTTGCATGCTTTTTGCCAAAGCAGTCTTTTCTCTGCAGAATTTCTTAAGCAAAATAAGTCATGACTCTTTTTTTTTTTTTTAATTAATTTTTTTTTCTTTAGGCATCACTGCTCTCAGGTGGTGGGAGTAGGAGACCCAGCCTTTGCTCCAGGGAGCCGGAATTGAACCTCCATCCCAGTGGGCCGCAGTCCCGCGCACAACCACTATGCCACCGGGGCTCAACCCCGTCATGCCTCTTTCTTACATAAATACCATACCTTGCAGACTGCAATTTAATGCCCTTCATAATCTGATCCCATTCTGTTTATCAAAATTTATTTCCCAGACACAACCTTTTCCCTCTACTTTTTAAAATCTGAAGTATTTAAAATCTTGTTTGTGACAGATCTTTTCATCATTTTTTAAAATTAATTTTATTTAAACAAAAATATATTTGGTTGGGGGGAGCATCACTGCCCTCTAGTGGGAGTAGGAGGCCCAGCCTTGCTCCTAGAGAGCTGCTGCTAGATTTGAACTGCTAACCCAGTCTTGCATACAACCACTACGCCACCAGGGCTCGAAGTATTTTTAAACATTTATTGTGTGCTCTTCCAGCTCTTGTAACAATCCATACATCAATTGTATTAAGCATATTTGTGCATATGTTGTCATTATTTTCTTGACATTTATTTTGTTTTTTTTCACTGTCCATAAGATATATTTGCATTAAAAAATAAAAATAATAACAAAATTAGACCTGTAAATAGTTCAAGTCTGCTTGTTGACCTCTAGGAGTGTTCCCCTGTTGAGTCCAATGGGGTGCCATACCCTGGCTAAAGTGTATCGTTGCCACTCCCTCGGGAGCTCCATGCTCTGCTGCACACCCTAAATGTCTTGCCTTGGTATGTTTAGCTCAGACAGGGTACAATCCCAACCCTGCTTTTCCGTTGTTGTCCTAATAGGGCTTTGGGTCAGTGAGCAACGCCGTGTTTCATAGTGGGGCCGGCCATATGGTCCTCTTGGTCCATTGGCTGTTATGAATGGGAATATCGTCCTCAAGGCTTGGTGGGCCAGGTTGCATTCCACTCTTACTTCCTCCTCCTTCATTTATTCTCATGTGCTCTAGTCAGGCATGCACCACTCTAGACATTTATTTTCTATTGAGCCCTTAGTGTAAGCACCTTTTCTTCACCCCGCCCACCTTCTCCTCTTACCCTCCTGGCTCATTGATAAATTATAAATTATCACTATTTTCATATCTTACACTGACCACTGTCTCCTTTCCCCCATGGTTTCTGTTGTTCATCCCCCTTTGGGGGTGGGAGGATATGGTTATGTGTCCATCATCATGATCATTTCCCCCTTCCTCCCCGCCTCTCCCCACATTTCCCCTGCCCTCTTGCCTTTTTTTTTTTTTTTAATGTACTTTGTGTTAGTCTGGGTTGACTAGAAAAACAAATCCAGAGATACACATATGTGTATAGGAAAGAGTATATAAAGAGTATTTGTAATTAAAAAAAAAACACCCCAGTCCAGTCCAGATCAAATCCGTAAGTCCAATATTAACCTGTATGTCCAATTCTAGTCCATAAATTCCTCTTTATACTCACACAGCCATGCAATAATGCCAAATGCAGGAAGATCACAGGCCAGTGGCAGTAGAGGCATCTCAGTACTGGCCAGGGGTCTCAACATGGCTCTTAGAGTTCCCAGGGCTCTGGCTGCATCAGTGTAGCTCCATGTGACTCATTGTCAAGAATGTCTTTCAGGGAATGACCCTGTTTCCTGCCTCTTCCTTGCAACTTTTATCTCTTAGTGCCTCCAGATGAGTGCCTCAGGCTGCGACCTCCACCCCTTCACTCTTCAAGTCTCAAATTGACAACAGATTATGCAACTACCACATACCTTTACAACCTTATATCTGGTATATCACAGTTATTTTGCATGTTTGTCTAACATTAAAGTGAAAAGATTAGAAATTAACTCACAGGATTGTTAATGAGAATATGAAAAAACAGAATACACAAGGCAGGCTCTAGGTATTGTTTTTCAGTTTATGTAGGTCATATACAGAAAAGATGTTCAAGATTTGTAACATAGTTTCTTAATCCATATTTACCAAGCTAGTATTTTCCTCTCTCACTTTGTGGCAATTGCTTCTTGCAATTCTGATCTAGTAGGCATGGAAACCTGCAAGAAAGATTTTTTGGGGGGGGGGGGGGGGGGTGGCGCGCATCACTGCTCTCCGGTGGTGGGAGTAGGAGGCCCAGCCCCACTGCTGAAATTGAACCTCCATCCCAGTGGGTCGCAGTCCTGCGCACAACCACTACACCTCCAGGGCTCAGCCCCGCAAGAAAGATTTTTTTCTATTTTGATGTATTTTTGATCATATGATGACTTATATAAAGTTGTGTTTTACATTTAACTAATATTTGAGAAGCACTTAACCTACAAAAATTGTCTTCACATTTTGTTGCATACATACATAGCTTCAACAAAAGGAATTTCAATTTGCCATTTTCCCTTTAAACCAAGTAACTTCCCTGTGTGTGTGTGTGTGTGTGTGTGTGTGTGTGTGATATCACTGCCCTGGTGGGAGTAGGAAGCTCAGCCTTGCTCTTGGAGAACTGCTGCTGGATTTGACCTGTCAACCCTGTGGGCTGCAGTCCCACACACAACCACTAGGCCACCACGGCTCAGCCTGACTTTACACTTTTATCCATGTTATAAATTGGGTTGCTTTTTAAGATTTGTTTTAAAAGGTATTCCATTATAGGAAGGAAAAAATATATATATATACCCTATTGTTCCACAAAATAACAACTAGCTATTTTATGTGAATAAGAATCATTTAATTTTTATGTGTATTAATAAAAGTAGTTAAGCCACAGTTTTTCAAATAGACTTTTCATAGCTGTTTTAGTTTTACAGAAAATGCACACTACACACTTTGTCCTGTGAACGTCTTGCATTTGTATGATAGGTATATTACAGTTGATGAACCAATAGTGATACTTTATTACCCAAGTCCATAGCTTATATTAGGGTTCACTCTAGGTATTGTATATACAGTTCTATAGATTTTGTCAAATGCATAATGCCATCTGTCTGTTCAGTATCATATAAAATAGTTTGATTGCCCGAAGAATGTTTTGGGTTCCACTTAGGAGAACTAATGAAAAAGTTTTCTACGAGGATTTCAGTTCATACTAAAGCCCACAGCCATGGAGTAACTCTGAGTCAGAGTGACCCTGCATTGTGTTTTGAGACTGCACGTCTGTAGGGAAGCAAACAGCCTTATCTTTTCCCCATGAAATAACTGGTAGGTCTCAACTGTGAACCCTGCAGTTAGCAGCACAGCACCACTAGGGCTCTTGGATCCTGTATGCACAATTTGTTCCAACCATGTCTCTGATCAGTGGATAGCTGGAGATAAGTGCTTGCAGTAATATATTTGTCTTGGTCTCTCTAGGGTGCCATTAATTAAAAGGTTCAATCAAAACCATTTCCAAGGAGATCTGATGGGCCATTTAGTTCATGACAGAGCAGCTCACAAGATTATGGCAGCTGCTTCAAGGGGATATCAAGAAAGGGGCAGTTGGACTGATTTTCTCAAAAGATAGTGGATAATTATTTGGAAAAGTTACTTGGAAGACTTATTTGGAAGAAGTTATAAGAAAATTGATAACTATACTAATAAGAAAAAGTCCGTGAAAATTGTGTCTACGAATTGTTTTTCTGTCAGCACTTACCCGATCATTTTTCCAGAGTAGTAAGGGCTCTCCTTTAGGAATTTTATTGTGAAATCTACCCTATAGCCCTTTAGACTTGTTTTTGTGCCCCATGCTCAAAGGAACACAATTTGAGTCCCTCCAGAATACCAAAATTGCCATTTTGACACACTAATGAGTGCAAAATTCTTCAAGGAAGAGTTAAAGTTAAGGGAACACTACCTTAAGAGTGATTAGACCTTAATGTGTCAATAAACAATAGATAATGTGTGATACTCACCATCCTGATATGATCACCAAAGATGGTACGTAAGCAAATGTAAAGAAAGCTGATGGTGCCCAGTGTCTGGAGTCTTTTAAAAAACCTAGCATATGGAGTCTTAAACACTTGAAGTTAAGCAAGTGACCATCTAGCATGAAAGCAACAAGCCCACATGGAAGAAGCACACCAGTCTGTGTGATCTTGAGCTGCTGATGGGAAAAGATATCAGAAGTTCAAAAACAAGCAACTAAATTGGTGTGAGGGGGTGTGGATGTAGTGAGAACTAAAACCCATCTATAAGATAATTGGAGAGTTCATTTCAGAAAGGCCCAACAGAAGGGATGATAAATACAGGGCATGGTATAGCACTGATCAACCACGTAACTATCTGCTAGCTCCTTAATATTTCCTCCTCTTACTATTTTGTTTATTTGCATTTTAACCTCATTAATTGTTAGATTTGCCTAAGTTCATTTGTATATTGAAGGTTGAAGGTACAGGAAAAGATGTGGGGTTGGCAAGGGGGAATAGGAGTGGATAGCATTGAATGACTGTATAACGCTACCTGATGAGATCAGACAACAAAATTGTGAATGGATGTATTAAATGGGTAAGAGGCTGAGCCCCAGTGGCATAGTGGTTGTGTGCGGGACTGTGACCCACAGGGTTGGCGGTTCAAATTCAGCAACAGCTCTCCAGGAACAAGGCTAGACCTCTTACTTCCACCAGGGAGCAGTGATACCCACAAAAAAAAACCCAAATAAATAAATGGGTAAGATATTGCAAAAAAAAAAAAAAAAAAGTTCCTGGGGGGTAAGATGGGCATGTGAGGAGATAAAAGAGAGAAACTTTTTTCTCTCTTGTTTTGAAACTGATTGTGATAGCATTTGCACAATACTACTCCATTGAGGTGATGGAACGATGCTGTGATATCTGTGAGCGCTCCCAATAAAAGGAATTTAAAAACAAAAAGAGAAAATAATATTTTAATATTTTTTGTTAATAAAAGTTTCTAAGGTTTTGTAGCAATACTTTCTGATTTACCCTCATTCTTTCTTTCTCTCTTCCGCCTAATCAGGAAACCACTCATCTTTTAAGTGTCTCTATGCTTTTGCCTTTTGCAGAATGTTTTCTTATGTGGAAATGATACAGTACATAGCTTTTTTAGGTTGGATTCTTTCATATTACAAAGATGAGAGAGAGAGAGAGAGAGAGAGACACCCTTAGAGTAAGTCTTGAAGTCAAAGTCCTCTAGCTCATCTTCAGTATCATATTGACTCTCCTGTCTTTTGCCATTTCATATAAACTGTTCGTTTATAGTCACAAAATGTTTTGTGTTGAATTTATAAATTAGAAGGAATAGACACCTTAAAATTATTGAGTCTAATTCATTAACCCACCAGCCATATGTCAGTTTGCCGTACGGTGGTGGCTTGCGTGTTGCTATGATGCTGGAAGCTATGCCACTGATATTGTTAATACCAGCAGGGTCATCCATGGTGGACAGGTTCCAGTTGAGCTTCCAGACTGAGACAGACTAAGCAGAAAGGCCTGGCAATCTGCTTCTGAAAATTAGCCAATATAATCCTTATGGATCACTGTAGAATATTGTCCAATCTGGTGCTGCAAGATGAGTCCCTCATGTTTGAATACACTATATAACAGCTGCAAGTATGGATTCAGTTTTTGAATAATTTGTTTGATATACCAACTTTGTGAAGTTGGTGCAGGACTAGGCAGTGTTTCATATCTTATATGTGATTTCAGTAGCAATTGGAGCCAAGTCAGCTGCAACTAATAACACACACATGTGAAAAATCTCCAATTTACTTAGGTCTTTGTTTCCTTTCATTAGCGTTTTGTAGTTTTGCTCCTGTAGATCATATAACTTTTTTTAGACCTATATCTGAGCATTTCAGTTTTTGTGTGTATTAATATGGATGGTGTTGGAATTTTTAAATTTCCAATTCCAAAATTTATTGTTACCACTTTTCCTGAAGTTTTGCAGTGAGAAAATAAAATCCGAATTACACATGAAAATATTGAGCTCTTGAAACTTTGGTTTTTGTCATTTAAAAAGTTTAATTCTTTACTATCATTTTATTTTTGCTATTTAATTCTACAATTTAAAAACTTATTTTCCTCCCCACTTCTTCTAAGGGATAATGGGATTACAATGGGCAAAGCATCTCGGAAATGCAGTAAAGGTTACAATTAACGATTTGAATGAGAACTCAGTGACTTTGATTCAGGAAAACTGCCATTTAAACAAAGTGAAAGTAGTGGTGGACCATACAGAAAGGGAGGAGAGTGATGACATTCTCGAAGACGGGGAAGAAAACCTGGGCAATGTTAAGGTGACCAAAATGGATGCCAATGTACTGATGCATCTGAGATCTTTCGATTTCATGTAAGTGAAAAAGACTTATTTTGCCACTTTCTAAATTGAGCTACTTAAATAAAAATAAAACTAGTTGTTGTTTTTGTTGTTTACTTATTTAATAGTGATTTATTATCCTGTTTCATTCCTTTCCATATAAAGTTGTTAGTTTTCCCACTTTATGAAAAATTGATGTGGGATTTAGATCAGAATAGCATTGAATTTGTAAAGTAATTTTGGTGATATTGACGTTTTCACACTATTTACGTATAGAAGAACATGGTAACTTACTCCATTTGTGTAAGTTCCTTTCAGTTTCTTGAAGGAGCATTTTATAGTATTCTTTGTATAAGTGCTATTTTTCTAGTAAGATTTATCCCTAAATATTTCTTTTGTGTAGTTATTATAAATGATATTGTTCTTTTAATATGTTTTTCAGTGGTATCATCCTTTAATAAGAAAGAATTCAGCTGATTTCTATATGTTGATCTTATAGCCTGGCACAGTACCAAATTTTTCAATTAGTTTAAGCAATTGTATAATTGAATCTCTGGGGATTTATATATATAGGATTATGTCATCTCCAAATAAAGAGATTTTTACTTTATCTGTGCCTCTGTGCATACCTTGGATTTCTTTTTGATACCTTAGGGCTCTAGCTAAAACATCCAGAACTGTATTAAATAAAAATAGTGATAAACATAAAGTGACCAGATGTCCCACTTTTTAACAATTTAACAATGTCCCGCAGCATTTTAAAATTAAAATAAGTATATTACAATACTATATTTGCATTCTATGAAAATTTTGGTTGCTCCATATAGACCAAATTTTTAATCAAGAAACCCCCACCCCCTGGTCAATGGTGTCCCGCTTAAAATCTGGTCACTTTAGATAAGGGCAACTTTGCTTACTTCTCAATTGAAAAAAAATTATTTTAGTTTCTCTTCACTCAAGATTCAGGCTATTGATTTCACATATATGGCTGTTATTACAACAGACCCAAATGAGATTTAAAAAATCATGTTATTATGAAAAATTACCCCCTTCCCCCACTATCATGATCCCAATTCTACCTTCCAAATCCAGCTAGATCAGAGGATGTACACTGGTTCAGATAAGAGCTGGAATGGAAACACAGGAAATCCAGGACAGGTAAACCCTCAGGACCAATCATGAGAATAGCAGTACCAGGAGGGTATGGGAAAGGTGTGGGGAGAAAGGAGAACTAATCACAGTGATCTACATATAATCCTCTCCTTGGGAGATGGTCAACAGAAAAGTACAGGAAGGTGACATCGCTCAGTGTGAGATAAGAAAAATTAGTAATTCATAAATTATGAAGGGCTTGGGAGGGAGGGGGAAAATGAGCTGATACCAAGGGCTCAAGTAGAAAGAAAATGTTTGGAAAATTATGAAAGCAACAAATGTATAAATGTGCTTGACACAATGGATATAGGGATTGTGATAAGAGTTGTATGAACCCCAATAAAGTGACTTAAAAAGAAAAATTCCAGCAAAATCATAAATACAGAAGAAATGGGATACATTTCTAGAAATGGATATATACTAAAATTACCACAAAATGATTAGAAAAGTCTCAACAAGCGTATAATACAAGAAGAAAAAGATACAGTTCTAAAAAACTCCAAACCCAGTGAATCTTTGCATGTCTGACTTAACATGTGATCAACTTAATTTCTTTACAAACAAAAGTTTTTCTCTAAAGTATTTTTGAATTCACAGAATGATATTGTAATAATTGTAGCAATGTAGTTATTAATATAGCTTTAATATCTGTGTTCTCTCTGATTCTAGACACCTAGACCCTTTTGGAACATCAGTGAACTATCTAGATTCTGCTTTCAGAAATATAAGAAATCTTGGAATAGTGTCAGTGACTTCTACAGATATCAGTTCTCTATATGCCAAGGCACAGCATGTTGCCCGACGTCATTATGGCTGTAACATTGTTCGGACGGAGTATTATAAGGAACTAGCAGCCAGAATTGTTGTAGCTGCATTGGCCAGGTACCATGGTGCTAAAATGTACCTCTATGTTTTGGTATATGCTAAAGAAAAGAATATTGCCAGAAGAACTTACCTTATTTTTCAGACAGTGCTTAAGATATAATTCTTATATCTGCATCTGTAATCTCAATTTGCTTGGAAATACTGTATTTTAATATAGAATTGTATTTAAAAGCTACACCAAAAATAGTTTACTCTCTAATGTAAAATCTTATATAAAAACCCCCAAAAAGAAAAAAAAAAGTTATCAAGAAAGAAAAGACAAAACAGAAAATATCATTCAAGCGTTTCATTCCAGCAATATAGGGTAGATGTGAGATCACAAGAAAAGGAAAAGCAAACAGTTGTTTTTGATTTAGAGCAAGCACTTGTTATTTTTCTGTTTCATCTTTATTTACCAAGTTTGGTTAAAATGATGGCCTACACACTTGCTTAACTTTAGAAACTCATACTGCCCTAAGATAAAGCTTTCTGTTTCTGAACAACACTTCTAATCAATTGAAGATTCAAATAGACTTTTTGAGCACTCATTATTTGTATTACATTATACTGAAAGAGCAGAAGAACAACATGGCTCAATATTTCTAAAGGGTTTATGATCCTAATGTGAGCAGTTATTAAATTGTTGGCATTTATGTTCAGGAACATCTAGACAGGTTGTCTTTTTTTCCCCTCAATATTTTAATTCCATTATATTCTAGAGACTTTTGTTTAAGCAACATTAGAGACCAGTAAACATACATGAAATGTAAATGATGGATAATTAGCTGGCTTACTTATCAACCCCAACATTTGTTTGTGTATGTGTGTGTTTGTTTGTTTGTTTGTTTGGGGGGGCATCATTGCCTTCTGGTGGTTGTGGGAGCTACCCAGCGCTGCTCCTGAGAGCCGCCACTGCATTTGAACCACCAAGTCTGCGGACTGCAGTCCTACACTCAACCACTTTTGCCACTGGGGCTCAGCCCCACAACATTAGTTTTATAGCATTGATACTGAAATTCCTGCCTCAGCTTAAGTGTAGATAATTAAACTTCCTAAACAGTCTGAATTGTTCTTAATTAATTGAAAACTCTGATGGTGGGTATATATATACCTGGAATATACTACCCATATTTTAAAATGTCTATTGTAAAATCAATAAATTCAAATTATATATATTTACTAAGTATGAATACAGAGAGAATACTACATAGGTGGTGAGAGTGAAGCTTTATCACAAAAGTTTGTAAAAATGAACTCAATATTTTAATCCATTTATTAACTGAATAGTTCAGCTAGTTTACTTATCTGGCCTATGTTTAGTAGTCATTAAAATATATTGTGTAGAAAAAAAATTTAGAGAAAAGTGATTAAAGAGAAAATGATGATAGTGATGATAAGTAACACTGGAATGAAGAGAACCAGAGACTAGTATTATTGAGGGGACTTCCTAAAGGCAGTGCTTAATTAATGAAGGATTCTACACACATTGTTTCCTGTATTTCAAGTTGTAAAAGTTACAGTAAGAGTCTTTTTTTTTTAAGAGCACTAGCACTAAGCATTACATTTTCTTTGAATTTATTGTAGTTCACTCCAGGTAAGTATTGTCACTATAATGCCAAACAAAGGATAATTAAATCCCCCCAAATAACTTTAAAACATTTTACAGAGCTGCAGCCCGATGTAACAAAGGAATCGAAGTACTGTTTGCAGTCGCTCTGGAACATTTTGTGTTGGTGGTTGTGAGGGTTCTGAGAGGGGCGACCTCAGCTGATGAAACAGCCAAGAAGATTCAGTACCTCATCCACTGTCAGTGGTGTGAAGAGAGAATTTTTCAGAAGGATGGTAATATGGTAGAAGGTAATTTCAATTTCTCTTGACTGCTTACTATGTGCATAAACCTCTAATGAATAAGTGTTTATCATATCCCTAATTAGACATATTGCTGTCCTTTGATTTTGAGGATTACAGTGCTAGTTTTGTTATTTCCTATACTGGATTCCCTTTCATCAACAGACAAGACGTCCGTGTGAGTTTACTGAAGTTATTTATTCATGCTATTCAATTTATGCTCTGTAGCGCTGCACTCTTCTGAAACATCTAGAAATAACTTAGTTTCTACTGTCACTAATTTTAGGAAGATAAGTCAAATGACCCCATTATCTAGGCTGTTCCAGTCCCTGAATTTCACTTTATAAAAATTAATTTTCATGCTTCTGGATGAATATAAAATCCACCAGTTATAAAGCTCATTCAGTAAACATTTATTGAGCCTCTACTATATGCCAGGCCTGAATATACAAAGAAAAGGATGCAGCTTATGTCTTCAAAATAAATTTTTCAGAACTATATAAGAAAGTTTAGCCTATGTGATACTAACTACAATTTTTCCCCTTTTATATCTGCATTTTTTTAAGATGGCCCTGCAAAAATTTTGCTAAATTCAATTGAATTTTTTTTCTTTAGGTAATTTGGGTTTTATCTATTATAGCTTCCTTAGTTTATGTAAGAATTTGCTCATGTCTTATTGAATATACTTGTTTCTAGATTTTCTATTCTGTTTTAGTGGAATCATAATACCTACCTTATTTTCATAGATTTCATAAAACTGTTTTGATGACAAAGGATTTTTAGTGTGTAATAATTGTCTAGTAAGTCAATCCCTCCTGAAAACTTAGTTTGAAAAGTTTTCTTAGATTTATTTTATTAGCCAGCTACTATTTTATTTTTTTTGTTTTTTTTGGGGGAAGGGGGGGGCATCACTGCCCTCAGGTGGTGGGAATAGGAGGCCCAGCCTTAGCTCCGTGGAGCTGGAATCGAACCTCCATCTCAGTGGGCTGCAGTCCCGCGCAAAACCACTATGCCACCGGGGCTCAGCCCTACTATTTTATTTTTATGATCTTAAATTATGAAGGATAGAAATTGTTGTGCTTTGAAGCTTTTCTACCTAAGACCATGGTACTTTTTCAAGGACTTTCAGTGCAGCCCACTGAGATGAAGGTTCAATTCCAGCAGTGGCTCCATAGGAGCAAAGACTGGGCCTCCCACTCCCACCACGAGATGGCAATGATGCCCAAAAAACAAAAACAAAACAAAAAAAGAAAAAAAGTATCCTTGTTCTTTATTTTTCTTCTGTGGGGCACTTTTTGAAGGAGCCCTGGAAATACACTGAACTGAGCTTAAGACTACTAACTAAAAGGCTAGCAGGTAAAATCCACCAGCTGCTCCAAGGGAGAAAGAGGAAGCAATCAACTTCTGTAAAGATTTACAGCCTTGGAAATGCCATAGAACGATTCTGCTCTGTACTGTAGGGTCCACGCGAGTTGAATTTGACACAAAGACTCTGGGTTTGGATTTTTTAGCACTCTTTGATTCAAGATTTATTCTGGCTTTTGAAAAATCTGAGATAACTATCATTGATCATATTAATGACCAAAAAATATCCGAACTCTCTGCTATGGCATGATCCTATAGGACAGACTTGTACCACCCCTGTGAGTTTCTGAGACTAACTTTATAGCAGTAGAATATCTCGTCTCTCTCTGAATGGCTGGTAGTGTCAAATAGCTGACCACAACACCACGAGGCCTCCCTTCATGTGAAGTGGAGGGATGCTCCCAGTGTGGAGGAAGCGTCTTTCACTTTCACTCTGTAATGACTGGGTGAGTTTTCTTCTTGGACCTACTGTTTCATTAATTGCAATAAGATTTCCGAATATTGAACTATCTTAGACTTCCTTGAACACACTCTACTTTGTCAGCAAACTATATTTTCCTAAGTTACTGGATGCTATTAGCTAACTTTTAAAAGGAATTGGTTTCAATATTTATAAATTAGTGTGTAGTTTTAGTCTTATATCAATGTTATATTCCCTTCAAAAAGAATGTGAAACTTCTTTTTTCAGTGGTTGAGAACAGTTTGACTACTACTAGACCTATTCATTTCTTTAGCAGCTGTCACCAGGCTTTTCTAATTTATTTACTTGGAGTTGAGCCAAGTTGTGCCTACTGCTTCTTTTTAATGTCCATGGCATTTTCAGAGACAATATGTACCTTCAGATATTAAGTCTTTGCAGGGTTCACCACCCCCAGTAGGTTGGTGTTTTGCTTATAGCCCCTTCATTTATTTTAAGCTTAGTAGCTTTTTCAGGTCTGTTACATCAGTTACACACACACACACACACATATACACACAAACATGTGTACATCCCTGTAGTTGGACCTCTATAAGTGTCCTTTGTCTCCTGGTTCTTTCCTCTATTTTCTTTTACTTTCCAGTTGTCCCATTGGTATATTCAGCCTTCATTCTGGTTTAATTCCGGACTGTTACATTGCCCTTGATTAAGCTGCACTAGACATCATACGCCCTTCTGTGCATTGATTTTAGTTCACTTGTTGTTCCCTTGTCCCTGAGTTGTTTCCTCACCACCTCAGTTGTTTCCCTTTCTCCCACCTCCCCTTCTCACGTATTCCCCCAGAACCATTGGTTCCATTCTTTGCATCTTCGAATTGTTTATCCTATTTATCTTATCTAGACATTCAGGGACATAAATAAGTGCAAAGACCAAGAAAAGCCAAATGAAACATCAAAGGAAGTCAAGACCAACAAAGATATAACAACAACAACAAAAAGAAAGCCACTGACAAAAATGGAAGGTCTGTTTGTTGGCCTTACCAATTTACTGTGACTTTAGTTCTCCTTTGTTGTAATTTTAATCAAGAGATAGCAGTGATAAAATGTGTGTTTAATCTATTATATTTAATTGAAAGTCTTAGAATGATTTTTAATTCCTCATTAGAAATTGCTTCTTAGTCTATATTCCAATGACATGAAAATACTAGTTTTCATTCTTTCTTACTAGTTATCACGAGACTTTTCACTTTATTTAATTTTTGCTGCACCAAAACCATTGTCATTAAGTCATTTCAATTCATAAAGCCCCTATAGAATAAAATAAACTGCCCCATCAGGTCTTAAAGGCTCTAAATCTGAACAGACCCAAATTACCTCATCTTTCTCCCACAGAGAAGCTGGTGAGTTGAAAACACCAACCCTTCAGTTAACAGCTATCTTGCTACTAGTAATTTGAAATAAAAGTATTGGTCCTTTAGAGAGAGAATTTGCTAATGCTTACATAGAACTGAAATATCCTAACAGAAAGGCCTGGGTAAAGATACATTTCTATGATGGAAGCACTTTGCAATGTGCATCAGAATGCAAACTCAATAATCCATGTGCACGTGTGTGCTCCTTATCTTGGTTAAGTGGATGTAACTGACAGAACCATCAAGTGTCATCAGTGGCTGTGTTAAAGGATTTGCACTGCAGCTTCTAATGGTCCAAGGGAAGTCTTCCTGAGTATATGCATATATCAGGATTGTGGAACACAGTCCTCAGAAAATCTCAACAGTGGGGTTTCATTCTGATAACTCTGTCCTAAGTCTGTTCTGACTTAAATTGAGTGCTTTTTATTTCATTATTATTATTATTATTGAATTTGTTATTAGTGTCTTTATAATCTTGATTTTTAACATCCGAAAGTACCATCTGTGAGTGATAATATGAGCAAATTATGAACTGCAACATTGTATTTAGCATATATTATTAATGGCAAGACAAACAAAATCAGTCATACGTGCAGTTCCTCTTAAACTAAATATATTGTAAATCAGGGATTACGTGTGTCCAGGATAAACACCCTTCTTTTATGATTTAAATAAGCCTGAAAAATATGCCGAGAAAAAATGCAGTAGAGGGTCCCTCAAAGGGAATAATCTAAAATAAGATCTCGGCTGAGTGCAGGACTGCAGCCCACTGGCTTGGCAGTTCAAATCCACGGGCAGCTCTCCAGAAGCAAGGCTGGAGTAGACTCCCACGACCACCAGAGGGCAGTGATGCCAAAAAAAAAATCTCACAAGAGTAAATTATGCCATTTAATTGTATAGAATAGTAGTAACATTATGAAACAGAAAGAAGCTATCAACCTATTTTCCTATCATCATAATCCTGAATTCAGCTATACAGAAGAGTTACTGAATCTGTTTATCCTGCAAGAAAGTGAATAATGAACTCAGGAATGGCTTGTAGTGAGAGATAGTGGAGAGGATCAGATTTTAGTTTAGTTTTTTTTTTTTTTAGGCATCACTGCCCTCTGGTGGTGGGAGTAGGAGGCCCAGCCTTTGCTCCTGTGAGCTGGAATTGAACTTCCATCCCAGTGGGCCGCAGTCCTGCGCACAACCACTGCGCCACCAGGGTTTAGCCCCAGGATCAGATTTTAAATGACTATTTTGCACCTTATATGAACTGAACAGTAACAAAGTAGGATTAGGATATGTTTCTATTTTAGAGACCAAAAGTGGTGATTTTCTCTGTAATTTCCCTTTGATTGTTTCAAGTCTCTTCTAGCTCTGTAAACTGAATTTTGGCATATCCATACAATGCACTGTTTCTTAGCCATAAAAATGGCAACATACTGATGCATGCAACAAAATATATAAATCTCAAAAATATTAATAAAATCAAGTGCAAAATTATTATTACATTTATAAAAATTATGTCTTTAGGTTAGAAACAAATCTTGATTATCTGGTTTTGGGATTAAACGTAGACATTAACTAGGAAGGGGGGAGTATAAGGGAACCTTTTAAAATAAGGTAAATGTTATGTGTCTTGACGAAAGTGGTAGTTACGTGAACATATATTGTCAAAATCCATCAGCTTGACCTAAAAAGTAGTTTTTTATACATCTAAATAACATCCCAATCAACTTTCTTCAGAGCCTTGGATGGATTAAATTTTTTAAATACATATATAATGCTTAGCACGATACCTGACACATAGTAGATCCTCATGTGTAGTAGCTACAAATTACTAGCATTAATATAATAATTATTATTAATATCATAGTCATTTCTCCTTTGATTTATTTTTATAATCATCTTACAGAAAATCCATATAGACAGCTACCTTGTAACTGTCATGGAAGCATGCCTGGAAAGACAGCAATAGAACTTGGACCTCTTTGGTATGTATCATAGTATATCATTACAACATGTTCAAAATTATTTATGGCTTGATTCATTATTTGCTGAATTTTGGTTATGTCAGGCACTAGGCAAGCAAATTTAGATTAAATTTTAAGTCTCTGTATATCATGTTTTCTTTCCCAGCCTGAAGTCAAGGTGTTACATGTCTTCAGATTTTTCTCTGCCATCATTCTCCTAAAAGGTTTACTCCACCCATCTTGTTATGGTAGACAGCTTTGAGGATGTAGCTCTTCCACATTGATATTTTGAGTGCCTTCCAATTTAAGAGCCTCTTCAGACAGTGTTCCAGTACTATTCATAAAGTTTTCCATAACTACTTTTTCAGAAGTGGCCCATCAAAAGTTATATGGAAGGTATAAAGACTGATATCTTAGTCATTAGTAGATGAAGTGGATTGGTATTGGCCATTTGGAGCCACTTTGGTCTATGCCACAACTGACAAATTAGAGAGGAATCATATCACATTCATATGCCAGCAAGGAAAGCCAGTTAATGAGACTGTTAATTCAAATTTCACGAATTAACAACTAAAGCCAAAAATGAAAAAAATGAAGGTTTCTTTTACTTTCTTCATTGAGAAATTGATCAACCATATAATCAACATACATTGGTTACTACTGGTGATTGAAATACGAAAGTTGTGAACAAGCGGAAGGGTTGGTAGTTGGAAGAAATGACTTTGGTGATATAAACAGATTTAGTGGTGGAATTTTTAAGCCAATTTTATTGATAAGTAATTCATGTGTTATATAATTCAGTGGTTTGAATTTATTTAAAAGATCTGTGTGGTCATCACAATCAAATGTAGAATATTTCCTTCATTTTTTCTACATTCTTGTACTCATTATTATTAGCTCCCTATTATCCCCCAGCCTCCTCTGCCAAAACCCTAATAACATTGTCTCTATGGATTCACCTATCCTGAATTTATATAAAGAAAAAAAAGACGATGACAGTAAAAACAAAAACAGAAACCTCCATCCAAGAGAAAATAAAAGGTAGTTGAAACTATAACAAGTTAAAAATGGGTCCAAAATTAAAACAAATAATTTTGAAGCATGTTAAATATTAACCTATCTGTAACTGCAGTAATCTGTGGTACCCTGTCTGAAGGCAAGATTATTCACATCCCTGGTCAAAGGTCTGAGGGAATTCTATAGATGCCTAATTCATATGGAGAATCTGCAAATGGATTCAGTGCTTTTATGTCATCCGTAGCCTTCTGCAAACTGGATACTCTGAATTTAAGCTTTAATATAATTCCTTGTTCTGATCGTGGATATGTTATTATGTATAATCCTTGGGTCACCTCAGGTCATATGCTACTTCTACGTGGACTTAGCTGACACCTCACTTAGATGGTTAGTTAATTGAGGACAGGCGTTTAAGACCCCAAACATTAGACTTTCTGATAGCCTGGGAAAACAAGTGATAGAATTTTACAGGCTCCAGCAGCATAGCCACTTGAGAAGACAAAGTAAACTCATAGAATGGAATATGCAAAGACCTAGAATTAGAAAAACAGAAGAACGTGCTCAGCATTTCTCAAACTGAAAGAACTGAAAAAAATGTCAAGTTTTTAGATGCACTACTAAAGGAATCAAAGGGCAAAATATTTAACACTTCAGGAAGTATCAAAAGAAAATTGAAGAATGGTGGGGAGAGAAAACCACATATATGGAGAGTGTAGCATGATATTGTTGATTTCATTTCTTGAGATGGGTTGTGTGTGAAAATATATACAACGTTTTTCTTTACAAGCCAAACTTTTTGTGTAGATTCTTTCTTCCTCAAACTTAAATAGTAATCTGAGTGGCATACAAAGGGAAAAACTAAAATGGACTTGGAGTCTTTAGTGACAAACAAGTTTGTTTCAAACAAAAAAGCCTGGGTACCAAGAATTGATTGACATTAACTTATTTTAGGAGATAGCATATAATCAAGAACTGATGACATTGAAGGGAGTTTAAGTTAAAGTGAAGGCAGTGGAAAAAAACAGGTTCTTTAGAATTGGTGAAATACCAATTTAAATGTGTCAGTAAACAGATGCAACACTTAGAGGCTCTTGTCTATGCTTCAAGATTTGGAAAACAGGTACCTGTGTGTATCATAATAAACTGTGGATAATATTGTGAAGAATGAGAATACCAGAACAATTCATTGATCCTGCAGAACCTATACATAGACCAAAAAGCAGTCATTTTAACAGGATAACTGGTGGTTGTGTGGCTTAAAATCAGGAAGATATCCATCAAGGTTGTATCCTTTCACCTTATTTTTTGTTTTGTTTTTTTTGTTTGTTTTTGTTTTTTGGGCATCACTGCCCTCTGGTGGCAGGAGTAGGAGGCCCAGCCTTTGCTCCTGTGGAGCCCCTGCTGGAACTGAACTTCCATTCCAGTGTGCCACAGACCTGCACACAACCACTATGCCACCGGGGCTCAGTCCCTCACCTTACTTTTTCAATCTATATGCTGAGCAAATCCAAAATGCTGAACTATATGAAGAAAATCTCAGGATCAGAATTGGAGGAAGATTCAGTAACATCCTGTGATAGGAAGAGAAACACAACCTTGCTTGATTGTGTGTGAGGAAGACTTGAAGCACTTACTGAAGAAGATAAAAAATCACAGCCTGTAGTTTGGAATTCACCTCAGTATAAGCCAAAACCATACTCACTACCATTGAGTCGAATCCAACTCCTAGTGACTCTGCCGGACACAGTGGAATTGCCCCTGTGAGTTTCTGAGACTATAAATCAGTGGTTTTCAACCTTCCTGATGCCACGACCCTTTATACAGTTCCTCATGTTGTAATGACCCCCAATCATACATTATTTTTTTGCTACTTCTTACTGTAATTTTGATACTGTTATGAATCAAGCGACATCTTCAAAAGGCTCATTCAACCCCCAAAGGGGTCACGACCCACAGGTTGAGAATCACTGCTGTAAGTCTCGGGAACAAAGGCTTGCATCTTTGCTTACATAAAGCAGTTGTGGGTTCATACTGCTGACCTGTCCTTAGCGGCAAAACTTATAACCCACTATGACACCAGGGCTTTTACCTTAATGTAAAGTGAAAAAAATCCTCACAACTGGACCAATAGACAATGTCATGATAAACAAAGAAATGATTGCTGTTATCAAGAATTTTCTTTTTTTCCCCTGAATATGTCTGTTGTATGAATATATCATGTATTATCAATTAATCTATGGGTAGATATTTGGATTGTTTCTGCATCTTAGCTGTTATAAATAATGCTTCAATAACACTGATGTGCAAATTTAAATTGCTATGGCCTCAGGAATCAGGGGCTTTCTGTGGCCATAAAGAAAGTTAGTCTTGAAAACTTAGAAGTATTTCTACCCTGTCCTGTAGGGCCATTATGAATAAGCATAGAGTCAATGGCAGTGAGTGAGAATGCATGTAAAACTGGACAGAGAGACCAGAGAAGTATTGATGCATTTAAATCCTAGTGTTGGTGAAAATATTGAAGGTACCAGGACATCACTCTATGTCGTCACACTGCTGGAGCGGCGAGCCAGTGGAGGTGTCTGAGAGCTGGGCCCCAATCCCAACCTTGTGGACTGCCACCCCTCCTCCTGGAAGAATTTACTTTAGAGGACAGCACTGAAGTTCTGGGGAGAGGAACATGTCTGACCTGAGCACACAGGAACATATGAAGGGGAAGGAAGAGAGAGTAGAGTGCATCCTGGCCCACCAAGCCTTGAGGACGATCTCCCCACTCAGAAAAAGGACCAGATAAGTCAGCCCCACTACAAGACATGACATCCCTTGCTTACCCAAGTTCCTACAGGGGACAACACTGGAAAAACAGTGCTGGTATCGCAGACATCCGTCCCTACCACACAGAGGAAAACATTAAGGGTATGTAGCAGAGCAGTGAGGGAGCAGAGCATGGAGGTCTTGAGGGAGAGCCAGGGATAGATTTGGGGGTCAGGGAATGAGACCCCATCGAACATAACCAGAGGTTACTCTCAGAGGTCAACAAATGGACCTTGAACTATTAACAGAAATTTGATTGATTGATTGATTTATCTATCTATATTTTCTGCGCATTGTTTTTTTTTTTCTTTTAGTCTTCGTTTGGTTTTCTTTTTGCTTTGTCGTCACTTGTCGCTTCATTTTGCTGGGTCTTGTTTTTTGTACATAATATCATCTCTGCAGGTCTATCTAGATAAGATAGGCTGGATGATCAGTCTAGAGGAGAAAACGACAGGACTGATGGTTCCGGGGGGATATGGGAGAGGGGGAGGTAGTGGAAAGGTGGTGATGTTGACCAACCCAGGGATAAGGGAACAATAAGTGATACAAAATCAGTGGCAGGGGAGGAAGGAGAGACCTAGTAGGGATTGATCAAGGGTAGGGTAACCAAGAGAAATTACTGAAATCCAAATGAAGGCAGAGCATGATAGTGGGACGGGGGGAAGTATAAGGAAATAGAGGGGGGCTGAGCCCTGGTGGCATAAGTGGTTGAGTGCGGGACTGCAGCCCACAGGCTTGGCGGTTCAAATCCAGCTACGGCTCTCAGGAGCAGCACTGGGTAGCGCCCACAACCACAAGAGGCAGTGATGCTCCCCCCCCCCCCCCCCAAAAAAAAAAAAAGGAAATAGAGGAAAGAAATAGGAGGCAAGGAGCTTTTATAGAGATCTAAATACAGGCATGTACATAGGTAAATATATATGATGAAAGGTAAATAGATTTATAGGCTCAAAATTAAGGAGGTGTATGGGCATTGGGCCTCCACTCAAATACTACCTCAATGCAAGAACATTTTGTTCTATTAATTTGGCATTCCATGATGCTCACCTTCCCAACCCGATTGCTGAAGACAAAGTGGGTGCATAATCAAATGTGATGAAGAAAGCTGATAGTGCACAGCTATAAAAAGATATAGCATCTGGAGTCTTAAAGGCTTGAAGATAACAAGCAACCATCTAGCTGAGAAGCAACAAAGCTCACATGGAAGAAGCACACCAGCCTGGGTTGATCACAAGGTGTCGATAGGACCAGGAATCGGGCATCCAAGAACATATCATTGTGTGCTCACCTTTTCTTTTGGAATTGCTGAAGACAAATGTGACATAATGAAGACAAATGTGACAAATGAAGACATAAGCAAATGTGGTAAAGGAAGCTGATGGTGCCGACTATCAAAAGATAGAACGTCTAGGGTCTTAAAGACTTGAAGATAAACAAGCAGCCATCTAGCTCAGAAGCAACAAAGCCCACATGGAAGAAGCACACATTTGTGTGACCATGAGGTGTCGAAGGTATCAGGCATCAAGGAACTACAATTCTATTAGTGTAAATGAGGGGCAGTACTGGTGGGGAATCCAAAGTCCATCTGTAGGTATGGACTTCTTACAGAGGGATCACAGTGAGGAGATAAACTAGTCAGAGTGTAGTGTACCAATGATGAAACATACAACTTTCCTTTAGTTCTTCAGTGCTTCCTCCTTCCCACTCATGATCTCAGTTCTGCCTTACAAATATGGCTAGACGAGGGGATATATACTGGCATAGATAAGAACTGGAAACATAGGAAATCCAGGACAGATTATCCCTTCAGGATCAGTGATAAGAATGGCGAGGGAAAAAAAAACTAAAAAAAAAAAAAAGAATGGTGATACCAGGAGGTTGGATGGAGGTTGGGGTAGAAAGGGGGAACCAATTATAAAGATCTCCATATAACCTCTCCCTGGGGTACAGACAATGGGGAAGTGTGTGAAGGGAGACATTGGACAGTGTAAGATATGACAAAGTAATAATTTATAAATTATCAAGGGTTCGTGAGTGGTGTTGCGGGGTGAGGGGGGAAATGAGCCAATGCCAAGGGCTTAGAAAGCAAATGTTAGAATAAGGGCAGTGGATGTACAGATGTGCTTGACACACAATGGACTTATTGTGTAGACTGTGATAAGAGTTGTATGAGCCCCCAATAAAAGAATTTATAAAGGAAGAGAGAAAAGAAAGAAAGAACTTGCAGGTGGAGCATGAAGTATAGCCAGAATGCTGCTTAGAAGTTTGGATAAAATTTTTTCTCACATACTTTGGCCACGTTACCAGGAGGGACCAGCCTCTGGAGAAAGACATCATGCTTGGCAAAAATAGGAACAGAGGAAGACCATCAAGTAGGTATATGAATTGACCCAGCGGCTGCAACCGTGGGTTCAAACATAACTGCGAGAAGGGCGCCCGACCAGGAAATGACTGACAGCATATGAAAACAGCCTTCGCCCTGGTTTGTGGCAATGTTCTGACAAGTGAGGCGAGAAGTGTGCGCTGTCTACAAGCTAGGTAATTCATCTATAAATCATAAGGATGAGGCCCTTTTTGACTGATAATTGTAGAATAAAGTATGATTATAAGGTGGTCATGATAACTTTTTATAAAACTTTCATCTCAGCATATGTACAAATGTGCTTGACACATTGGATGGATGTATGGATTGTGATAAGAGCTGTAAGATAACCCAATAAAATAATTGTTGAAAAAAAGGGAAAATAAACCATGCCAACAAATACAAAAGCTCTGTAAGGAGTAAGTTTAAGTGAGAAAGCCATGTAGTCACCTTTGTTGAGATGAAGCTATTTACATTAAGATACCATGACAAATACTTCACGCCTAAAAGGACTTCTGAATGTTTGAGGAAAATAGATTGAAAGATAATGTGTGCGTTTGCAGTATTAATCTATTTTCCTCAAACATTCAGAAGTTCCTTTATGTATGAAGTATTTGTCATGGTGTCTTAATGTAAGCAGCTTCATCTAAACAAAGGTGGCTACATGGCTTTCTCACGTAAGGCACACATTATCTTTCAGTTACAAGTTATTAAATCTTAATCGATATCAATCCAAGTTTTTACCTTTTGATTTTTAGAGCTTTCTTATAGGACATTTGTGATTCCTAAGAACATTGTGACAAGAATCTTTACAAGTTTCTACTTTGACACTTTACTAAGGGTGGTGGCTTAAACATGTTCTGAACCTAGAAATTGACACAAATGGTAATAGTTTTGTGTAGGTGCCTATTATTTAATCTTTAGCACATGTGACTACCCTTGAGGTATGAATAAATTATGTAGATCAAAAAAATAAACTGGCAGCCTACAGAATAGAAAATACTTGGAAATTATTAAGCTGACAAGGGTTTAATATCCAGAGGTTATGAGAGGGCTTCAAAATTTTCATGGAAAAGTAGAATGGAAAGATAATAGAATTTTTGCATCAATTTCTTGAATCACTCTCATATAAAGAACTACAAGTCAGTAACAAAATTAAAAGTAGTCATATTTTAAAATGGGCAAATTTACTTAAATAGGTAGTTCTCAAAACCAAATATACAATTGATCAGTAAGTATATAAGAAGATGTTCACCTAGAACAAAGAATCATGTCTATGTGAATGAGGGGAAGCACGGAATGGAGACCCAAAGCCTATCTATAGACAGTTGGACATCCCTTTACAGAAGGGTCACAAGGAAGAGATGAGCCAGTTCAGGATGCATCATAGCACCAATGAAACATACAATTTGCCTCTAGCTATTTAATGCTCCCCACCCCCCTAGACCAGAGCATGTCTACTAGTACCGATAAGAGCTTGAAAATCCAGGACAGATAAACCCTTCAGGACAAATAATGAGAGCAGGAATACCAAGAGAGGAAGCGGAATGTGGCGGGCTAAAGGGGAAACCGATCACAGTGATCTACATATAACCCCCTCTCTGGGGAGCAGACAATAGAAAACTGGGTGAAGAGAGATAGTGGCCATGAAAAGATAAGACATGAAAAGAAAATTATAAATTACTAAAGCTTCAGGAGGGAGGGAGAATGGGGAAGGGAGGATACCAAGGACTCTAGTGGATAGAAAATGTTTTGAAAATGATGTCAATGTGTACAAATATTTTTGATACAATGAATGGATGGATGGATTATGATGAGTTGCATGATCACACCAATAAATAGATTTAAAAAAAAAACACTGCAGACATCTTTTGCAGATTTCCCCAATTAAAAGATGTTCGACATCAGATAAATGCAAATCAAAACCACAGCACACTACTTCATACCTACTCGAAAGACTATTACAGAAGATAAAAAATGAGTCTGGATGGATGAGAATGTGGAAAGTAGAATCTTTGTGTTATTGGTCGAAATATAAAATAGTACAGCTGCCCTGCTAAATAGTTTGCCAGGTGTTCAAAAAGTAAAACATGAAGTAGACTTCAAATAGTTTGTGGAAAAATTGCATTAACATTTTATTTCATTTATTTCACTTCATTTTTCCACATTTTTTTTCAATCCCCTTCAGAGAATTGCCACATGATCCAGTGATTCTACTTGTAGGTATGCACCTAAAGGACTGATTGCAGTATTATTCATAATAGCCAAAAAGTAGAGAAACAGTTCAATTATCTGTCCATAGGTGAATTGATAAAATGTGATATAGTCATACAATAGAATACAAATAACTCCACAGTAAAAAGAATGTGCCAATAGCATGCTACAGCATGGATAAACCCTAATAGCATATGCTTAGTGATATAAATAAATGTTATTTTATCCTTCTTACATGAGCTATCTCAACTCCCTTCCTATCCAACCCAATAGAACCACCCCTGTTGGTTTCACAGCCATAGAATGCCTCTAGATCAGTTCTCAACCTTCCAAATGCTGCAAGCCTTTTTGTAGCATTCCTGTTGTGATGATCACCACCAATCATAAAATTACGTTCACTCCTACTTTGTAACTGTAATTTTGTTAGTTATGAATCAGGCAACCCCTGTGAAAGCATTGTTCAACCCCCAGAGGAATCATGACGCCCAGGTTGAGAAGCGCTGCTGTAGCTTCTCTCAGAAGAGTGGCTTGGTGGTTTCGAACTACTGACCTCAGTTAGCAGTTCAACTCATGACCACTATGTCACTAGGGCTCATATGAGTTATGTAGAATGCTCTCAAGCGCACAGCCTGCTAATTGTGTGATCCAGTTCTGTTTATAAATTTGTAGGTCATTTGGCACAGTTTGCTCTGCTTCGCCTTTTCTGTAGTACAAGCACAGACTCAAAGCCTTGTCAGTGATAAGAAAGCTGCACATGAGCAAGGTAGTGATTGTTTCAAAGTGAGAACCAACTTGCATAACATTACAGGGCAAGTAATTGTCCTGTCAATAAGTTGGAAGTTGATAACCCAAGGACAGCCTCTACATGAAGACTGAAGTAAGATAAGTAGTTGCTGAGAAAAGATAATGAGCAGTTATAGCTTAATGGGTACTGAGCTTTTATTTGAGGTGATGAAAAAGTTTTGTAATTTCACCGAATTAACACATTATAAATCATTATTGGAGACTTGTACAATTTATCACAATCCATACATATATCCATGTGTCAAGCACGTTTTTACATTTGTTGCCATCATTCTCGAAACATTTTCTTTCTACTTGAGCCCTTGGTATCAGCTCATTTTTTACACTCCTTTCTCCACCCTCCCTCCCTCCCTGACCTTTGATAATTTATCGTGTCATACACTGTCCAATGTCTTCCTTCACCCGCTTTTCTGTTGTCCATCCCCCCAGAGAGGGGGTTATATGTATTCACCTTTCTCCTCCACCTTCCCCTTTCCCTCCTGGTATCTCTACTCTAATTATTGGTCCTGAGGGCTTTCTCTCTCCTGGATTTCCCTGTGTTTCCAGCTCTGATACCAGTATACATACTCTGGTCTAGCTGGATTTGTAAGATAGAATTGGGATCATGATTGTGAGGGGAGGAAGCATTAAAGAACTAGAGGAAAGCTGTATATTTATTTCATCGTTGCTACACTGCATCCTGACTGGCTCATTTCCTCTTCTGTAAGGGAGTCTAGTTGCCTGTGGATGGGCTTTGAGTCTCTACTTTGCACTCCTCCCCATTCACAATGATAGAATTTTTTGTTCTTTGATGCCTGATAGCTGATCAACAGCTTGTGATCACAAAGAGCTGGTATGCTTCTTCCTTGTGGACTTTGTTGCTTCAGAGCTAGATGGCCGCTTGTTTATCTTGTTTATCTTCGGCCTCTGGACCTTTCTTTTGGCAGTTAGCACTTCAGCTTTCTTCACCACGTTTGCTTATGCACCCATTCTGTCTCAGCAATCGGGTAGGGAAGGTGAACATCAGTGGAATGCCAGTTTATTAGAACGTACACTGCTCGTGCATTGAGGGAGTACTTGAGTCAAGGCCTTAATTCTTAGTAATTGTGCTGCCAAAGGGAGCAGATGCCACCTTCTTTTTTTTTTTTTTTTGGGTGGGGGGTATCACTGCTCTCTGGTGGTGGGAGTAGGAGGCCCAGCCCCACTGCTGGAATTGAACCTCCGTCCCAGTCGGCCGCAGTCCCGCGCACAACCAC
The DNA here is from genome assembly GCA_004026705.1 of Nesogale talazaci. Classification (NCBI taxonomy): domain Eukaryota; kingdom Metazoa; phylum Chordata; class Mammalia; order Afrosoricida; family Tenrecidae; genus Nesogale; species Nesogale talazaci. Next base: position 249,947 of record PVJH01000385.1, read on the forward strand.
TACGCCACCGGGGCTCAGCCCGCCACCTTAATTCCTAAAATATAGATATGAGTACATAGTTCTATTCCTCTTTCGTGTATAAACATATACATGCCTATATTTAGATCAGTATAAATCCCCTTTGCCTTCTAGTTCTTTCATCTATTTACTTTTACTTTCCTCTTGTCCTACTGGCATATTCAGCCTTCATTTGGATTTCAGTAATTCCTCTTGGTTACATTGTCCCTGATTAAGCCCTACCAGGCCTCCTCTACCCTCCTCACCTGATTTTGGATCACTTGTTCCTTTGTCCCTGGGATTGTCAGCACCCACTTTCTTTCCCCCACCTCCCCATGTCCCCCAGAAACTGTCCCATTGTTTTCTCCTAGAGATTGTTTATCCTGCCTACCTTATCTAGATAGACCTGCAGAGATAATAATACAAACACAGACAGAGCAAAACAAAGCATCAGAAGAAAACAATAAAAAAGACAATGACCACAAAAAAAAAACCCTGTAAATAGTTCCAGATCTGTTTTTTTACCTTTAGAAGTGTTTTCCAGTCGGTGCCTTACCCTGGCCCCACAGTCTATTTTTGGTATTCCCTGGGGACTTCATTGCTGTGCTCCCCTTGCTCTTCTGTTGCATACCCTTAGTGTTTTGCCTCGGTGTGATAGGGTCAAATCAGACCCAATTTCCCAGTTGTCTCCAGTCCCTGTAGCACTATGTGTCATTGAGGGATGTCGTGTCTCATAGTGGGGCTAGCCCTATGCTCCTCTCTGTGCTTTGACTGCTCTGAGCAGGAATATCATCCCCAGCTTTTGGTGTGATCCGGATCAGACATGCCGCTCTTCCTGAATGTAGCTTCAGTGCTGTCCTCTAAAGTGAATTCTTCTGGGGGGAGGGGCAGCTGCCCATGTAGTTGGGATTGGGGGCCAGCCCCTCAGACCTCTGAATTTACACACTTTAATGATTAAAAATGGTTTATTATATGTATTTTACCACTATACACTAAAGGGGGAGGGGGCGGAGCATAGAAGAAAGTCAACAAATGTGAAAAGGGGAAATGGAACAAGAGAGGATGGCAGATTTTCCAGGTTGAATTCTGCCTGTGTAATTAGAAAAGAGACTCCCGAAAAAGGAAACAAGGAGGTGTGTAAAAACTGTTGAGGCTCCAGAATGGGGCCAGTAGACATGAAAGCAGAAAGGGAGACGACCAGGGTGGGGGCTGCCAATGTGTCCTGTAACCTTGAGCTGGCTTTCAGAAGGCTAACCTGAAAAGTGAAGTTGAAGAGCTTGAGATATGGCCATGAAGGACCACACCAAGCTGGAGCGGACTAGGGAAAGAACTTAATACTAATGTCTTCCTTTACTTCAGGCACTATGTCCAACTTATCCTCTTAGTTGTTAAGTTATGGAAGTTTGTTTTTGCTTTTTTTTATTTTAAATATTTGTGCAACATGGTTCTGGAGATATTTTCTTTTTCAGGTCAAGTTCTCTTTTTAACACTGGATTCCTCAAAAGAATGTTACTTCAATCTCTTCACCATGGCTTAGATGACATTCAGACTCTAATAAAGACATTAATCTTTGAATCAGAGTGTACGCCTCAAAGTCAGTTTTCAGGTCATCCATCTTCAATTGTCAACAAACAAGGTAAATATTAGGTTATAAGATAGTTATCAAAAATAATGAAACCTATCTTTGACAAAAAAAAAAATGTAGTTATAAATAATCCAAAACCTAGTGTTTCCAAGGTTGTAAATTTTTGTGAGCAGATAGCCTCATCTTTTTTTACTTTGAGCCACTGGTGCATTTGAACTGCCAGTCTTGGGGCTACTAGTCCAGTGATTACACATAGCACCACCAAGGTATGCTTGAAATTAGTTTCCTCTAATATGTCTAATTATAATCTTTTTTACTTAAAAATAATTTTGTGTACTTGGTGAATTTAAGTTTTCTTTGTTTCATTTCACAAAATCAGACAACAAAAGCCCTTTATAGTTTTATTACCCATTATATCTGCCTTCTAGGAAGAAATATCTTACATAGTTCTTAGAATATTATGACCACAAGTTTGTTACTGTTCATTGAGACATGGTAAATAGATTGGCATTTATTACCCATTAACCTTTTTTTCCCCTTTATTTTTTCTTTAGTATAAATAGGCTTTTATCTTTTCTGGCTGTTGGTATAAGGACAGGCCTGTTAAATATTTGAGCTTTTGCTCTTGTATATGTAGAAGTAAATGTCTTTGAAACTACTGCTACTTGCCTACTTTGATTGTATATTCTTTATTTTCATATAGGAAGTGTGGATATAATACATTATTAAAAATTGAATTATTGCTAAATATCATTTGTTACCTTTTAATTTTTAGAATATGGTGTATGTACTAAAGCCACAGATGATACCTCAACTGATAATTACATTGCACAAGGTATGCATTTCTGTGCCCACATGCACACCTGTATGTCTGTATACGAGTACATACATGCATGTATCAACACAGACAGCAGAGGGTAGATTGCCGTGGCAGCCTACTTAAAAGTACTTTTCTTATACTGACAACATAATCACATTAAAACTTGTTTATCTCACATCCACAAAGTCCATAATTTCTACTATCATGGTCTTTATTCCACAGTATAAGGTGATCCTCCTGAAATGCTCCAGTGGTCAATCGGTTAGCACGCAGTACTTATAAAGTGATCCTCCTGTCAGATCTTGAACCATTTATTGCATTTGCCTTCTAAGTACTTTTGCTGGAACAAATGCTGGTTTTCTTAAAAGAGCTGAGATTTGGCTGTAATATCTATGACATCACTATTTTCCTTTTGTGATACTTAGGATACATTGACAAATTTTGCTAGCTAGCCTCTTGAAAATTGAAAGACTATCTGTAGTGAGAGTAGAAGGAAATGGTATCATGCATTGTTTCTTTTATTCGTTTCTGTAGCCAAGCTCTTGAGTTCATGTTACTTTATTGAGTACTGAAGACTGTAAATTTACAACTGAACATTCAGTATCATCTACAGGTACAAAAGTGAAGGGCATTATCTGCATAGGAATTTAGAATGAAATTTAAGGAGAAAGGATGACACACTTAAAAGACCTTACACATGTAACAAGAAAACATGATGAAATTTAAGCTTTAATTAGCACAGTCTTAATAGTAATGAAAACTTTGAGATGATTACTCCATAATTCGGTGTCTTCTTATAGGAAATGAAAACTTAATTGGGTCTTGAAGTTGAAGATAGAAAGTGCAGATTGAGAAAAGTTAAATATTAAAATTTCAGGGTGAAAAATAGTAAAAAAAAATAGTAGAATCTAGACTCAAAAGAATTAAGATGGGGAAAATGAGCTGATACCAAGAGCTCAAGTGGAAAGAAAATATACAGATGTGCTTGACACAATCAGTATATGTATAGATTGTATTTAAGAGCTGTATAAGCCCTGAATAAAATGATTTAAGAAAAAAGGGATTGCTTAGATAGGTTGAATTTTGTGTCAAGAATATTTACTTGAAACAATAGTTATTAAAACATATATTTTTGTTTGTGTTGAGAATGCTAATTTTTGTATTTCAGGAAAGAGAAAAAGTCAAGAAAGTGTTACAAATTTAGCCAAGAAGCAAAAGGCTGACATCAGTACTGAACATCCCCCCTTTTATTACAACATCCACAGACACAGCATTAAAGGGATGAACATGCCAAAGTAATATAGCCAGTCAATGGTGACGTGGATATTTCAAATTTTATGATTTTGTGACTTAAATGAAAATACAAGAACTTTATTTTCTTTTCTTTACTCTACAGGTTAAAAAAGTTTTTGTGCTATCTTTCTCAAGCAGGCTTTCGAGTAAGCCGAACTCATTTTGACCCAATGGGTGTTCGTACAGATGCACCTCTGATGCAGTTCAAATCTATCCTTTTAAAGTACAGCACCCCCACCTACACGGGAGGACAGTCAGAGGGTCCTGTGCAGTCAGCACCTGAAGACATGGTAGCTGACAGAATTGATGTGTCAGTGAATGATAAAGCAGAAGCAAGCAACTGCAGAAGATGGTAAATGAAGAGTAGTTTATTCCTAGTAGCTTCAAAGATGACCTGCTTGTTCTGATGCCAACCAACTGTAGTACTTTTCTATACTTTCAGTTGTGTAAAAATAAACACAGTGCTGTTTTCACTGAGCAAATTAGTGATTTCTAACTTAGCTGGTTTGGGAGCTATGCTTTCCCAAGTTTTTCGTATTTTAAAGAAAGCTTTAAAATTTTTAATGAAAACACTTCATCTATTGAACCAAGTGTCTGACCTGAAATCACTCTATTGCTTACAACTCAGAATTTCATGTTATAGATGCCATCTTTTAAGCCACTCTTCATTTTTTTGTTTTTCTATTTATAAGTACAAAATGAACCCAGAAACCTTTTAGATATAAAAAATGACCCCGAAGAGATAACTGTTTTTCTGGGTCACTTGTGTATCTCAAAGCTAAAATAATGTTCGTTTTAAGAAATCCTACCTCTCCACATTGATCTTTTAATTTATTACTAAATTTTGTCAACCTAAGATAGAAATATTCTTAACAGATTTGCAGTCTAGACTTGCATAGCAAAATTTTGTCAAAGTAAATTGAGACCAGTGTTCAAAATGCTGAATATTCTGAAGAGATGTTGCAGTAAACTGACTGGGTGGTTTTGACTGCTACAGTTAATGCACGTACAGCATTCATTCGCTTGGGTGTGCTACCTTTCAGAAGTAAAACTTGTCACATTAAGAAGTGAGGGGGTTTTGTGTGTGTGTGTGTGTGCGCGCATGCGCGCGCATGTTAAGTTTATGTATGTTGCCTATGTTAACATGACGATAAAAATTAGCTGAAAAAGTTTTTGTCTCTACTAATAAATATTGTTGTTCTTTCATTTGGTATAATACTTTGCATGGAAGGGTTTGATATCAACTTTAGATATTTACCTGAAGGGTTTTTAATACATATTTTTACAGAGGAATTTCTTACAGAAAACAATTTTTTATAGCAGTTAAACTTAGAGGGTGAGGAATGATGAGTTATAATGAAAAAGTTCAAATATGTTATATTAGAAAAAATATAACTATGCCACATACAAAAGAAGCTAGGGGTAGATCAATACAGAATATTTAGAAATAAAAGGGAATAAGCCTCCTAGTTCTTTACTCTATTTTCTTTTACTTTCCTCTTGTCCCACTATCATGCTCAGCCTTCATTTTGGGTTTCAGTGATTTCTCTCAGTTACATTGCCCTTGATCAATCCCTACCAGGCCTCCTAAACCTTCCACGCCATCACTTTTTGGATCACTTGTTTCCTTGTTCCCGGGTTGGTCAACACCGCCTCCCCCTCTTCCATGCCCTGGCCCCCAGCCATGGTCCCATATTTTCTCCTTCAGACTATTCAGCCTATCTTATCTAGATAGACCTATTGAGATAGTAATATGCACACACAAAAACAGACACAGTAAAGCAGTAAAAGAAAAAACTGACAAAAATAAAAACCTGTAAATAGTTTAAGGTCTGTTTGTTGACCTCTAGGTGAGTCTTCCAATGGAGTCTGATGGGGTGCCACACCCTGGCCCCCAAAATCTATCTTTGGCACTCCCTTGGGACCTCCCTGCTCTACCCCCCCCCCTACACACACACACACACACCCTGCCACAATCCCAACCTGGATTTTTTTATGGCAGAAAGATGAGGCTTTTTACCCCTATGAAGAGTTGCAGTCTCAGAGACTCACAGGGGCAGTTCTGTTGGTTTGCTTTGAGTTGGAATCAATTTAGTTTTCTTCTGTAGGACCTTTGTTCAAAATGGAAATGGGGTATCAAGGCCCTATCTAGTTCTTCCTGTCTCAGGGCAAAGGGGGCAATTAGCCACACATTACATATTGTCCTACTTATTTACTCCAGGCTAATGGAGACCAATTTTAAGACTACCCCCATCTCCAGCACTATATATATGAAAGCAAGAGATAGAACTGTAAAAACATTGACCATGAATCTCCACACCATGGATCCAAATCCCCTGAGATCTTTGGTTGTGCACTGGTAACATCATTTTTCATTCTTCATTGTTGTGAATAATCTACCACTCAACATTTACCAATTAAAGTTTTTACAGGTGTACAGCTTATTGACAGCAGTTACAATAATTGACCCTTACTCTGGTGGTGGGCATAGTGGGTTATAAGATAGGCGGCTAACCACAAACATAGCATTTTAAGCTACAAATGTGTTACAGATGAGGTTTTGTTCCTCACGTTACTTTCAGAAACAAAAGGTTTCTATAGAGCCCTTTAGGATCACTATAAGTTAGAACTGACTCAGTAAGAGTGACTTTTGACCCTTACTCAATGTGAATTTTTCATCACCCATTAATCCTTTCTCCCTCCCCTAGTAATGACTAGTAAGTATTGGGCCCTTTGCCGGTCCTTTTGTTGATACATGCCTGTTCTAGTCATTGACTTCTTTCACTCAACCAATCTTCCACGAAACCCTGATGGCGTGGCAATTTAGGCTCGGTCTGCTAACCTAAAGTCACTGGCCACTCAGAGAAGCCTAAGGCTGTCTGCTCCCCTTACAGATTTACCCTCCTAAGATAGGGTAGTAGTGATCCGGTCACTATGAGTTGGATGTGACTTGCATAAGACCCAGCCACACAATATCACACATACCAAGACTTTATTCCACTGTAGGGTGGTACATTTTGTTTATCCATCTGGATAGATACTTGTTTCCACCTTTTGACTATTGTGAATAAAAAATTGAAAAAACTGAGTTTAACACTGACTCATAAAGACCCCAGTGGGATTCCAAGACTGTAACTGTTTACTGGAGTATAAAGTCCAGTCTAATTCCTACAGAATTCTGATGGTTTTGATCTGCAAATTATGGGGATCACACCATCAGAGCTCCATAAAAACGGTATACAAGTCTCTGAGCTTTGCTTTCAAGTTTCCGGGGGGTGAGGGGGTGGGGTGGGGGGGGTTAATACAAGTTAAGAAAACGTATTGCTTCTTGGATTCCAGTTCATATGTACCCAGGTTTATTCCAAACAGAACACGCCTTTGTAATCAGGGGGTAGCTCCAATCTGTAAAGCACTTGTCTTGGTCTACTCACACACACACAAAAAAATTTTGTGCCACATAAATTGAAGTCATAGCTAATTATCAAGTTCTGAAAAAAAAGTGGACACCTTCCCAACCCTCCAAAAGTATATTTAAAGGAGTTTAGAAGTTGTGACAACTGATTGGGAACACTCTAAAAAGGTAATCTCGGTAGATTTTCTGAAAAGGCACAAAATCGTTCACAAGAACTTATATAAAAAATGTTAAGAAACTTGGGGTTTTTTTTACATCACAATGTACCTGTTCCAATTTTCAGGGTAACCTAAGAATTTCCTTGGGAAAACCTGTCTACTATACAGCCAAGTTTGTACCTTCAGGTTTTTTTGTTCTCAAAACTCAAGAAAACTGAAAACACAATTTGCAACCCTCAAGTATGTCAAAGCCAGAATTTGGACATGCTGGAAACTGACAAGCTCAGGATTCTCTAGGGAAGAGTTGTCAGACAGAAGAGGATACTGCCTTCATAAGGACAGGCATTTGGAGTGGTGGATAGCCACTTTCCTAAGGTGTGACCCTATCATACAGCTCCTCAAGTGGTGGGGACCTCCAACCATGAAATTACTACCGTTGCTACTTCATAACTAAGTTTGCTATTATGAATTGTTCAAACACCACCCCACCCCCAAAAGGGGTCACAACACAGGTTGACAACTGCTGACTTAGAGGATGTGAAGAAATGATGGCTTCAAATTTCAGTATTTTAAACATGTTTCTATGACTTTGTAAAAATACTTTTTGACTTAGTCTTGAAAACTTTGAACTGGAGTTAGTTCCACATGCTAATTCTTAGTTTGCTTATCTGCTACAGTATTTCACACCACACATTACCACAGCAGCTGCACCATTTTGCTTTCTCTCCTCCAATTAAAGAAAGCCACCCCGTCCATTCCAACTCACAGCAACCCTGTAACGTTGGCAAGATGGTCAACTATAGGAGGCCACAGCTCCATCCTACTCCCAACAAGTAGCGTACTGAGTTTGAATGGCCAACCTCAAAATTAGCACTCCTATTTTACCTCGTTTTGTTTTTTAATTTTGACTCACAGTGGAAGTGAAATGGCATTTCATTGTGGTTTTTATTTGCATTACTTCTGATGACTAATGGCACAGTGCATCGTGTGTGTGTGTGTGTGTGTGTGTGTGTGTGTGTGTGTGTGGCAACACTGCCCTGGTGGGAATAGGAAGCCCAGCCTTGCTCCTGGAGAGCTGCTGCTGGATTTGAACCACCAGCTCTATGGGCCGCAGTCCCGCACACAACCACTACGCCACCGGGGCTCAGTCTAACTTCTACTTGTTTACCCTCTTCTCATCATTTAATGAGCACTTTAGTAATAAACAGATGTTGTGACTGTGGTTTTCATTTTCTATTAATGTAATATGATACTCATTGATTTTCTTATATCAAACCACCCTTGTGATCTTGGGACAAATTCCACCATATCACAATAGAAAATTATTTCAATATGCTGTTTCAGGGTGCTAGTATTTTGTACAAGTATAGGATTTCTGCATCTAATTGGTAAAAGGTGTTAGTCATTTTGTTTGCTTGTGACTTGGGCTTCATGATCATTTCAGTTTTGCCAAAGGAGTTAGTGTTCTCATATAGAAATGAAATGGAAGTTTAAAGAAAAAGAGGTCTTTTCCCATCATACCTTTCAATTATTTTAAATTTCATTATTAAAGACAGAACCCTGATTCTCAGTTTTCTCAGTAGTACAGGGGAACTACTACTGCCTTCCTCAAAGAACTACTCACAGGATTCAAGATAAAAATGTATCTGAAAATACCTGCTCTCACATTGCGTCACCATGTTGATGAGCTTTTAGTTTCTAGGTAGAGATGAAAGTTATAGAGTTACTTCGGTGATGTTTTATGAAGAGTTAAAACTGTGAGTAGTAGAAATGGTAAATAGTTCTTCCCCCCAATCCCCACAGAGAAAACACAATACACTCCATTCTCTATCAAATACCTATAATTATATTCTGCAAAGGATTACATAATCCAATGAATTCACTAATGATGCAGTTTTCATCCTTCCATACTGACAGATACATTCTCTAAGCACAAAGTTGTGTTCACAAATATATTTTTGCTTAAAGACAAAACTCCAATTAATAACCACAATGGGAATTTGGTTATTTTAGTGTAACCACTATTCTAATATGTTGCCAATAAAAGCTAAGCAGTTATATCACAAAACCAGGATTATATTCAGTGGACATGCATTAGTAATGTATACAACTTAACATTACACCAAAAAAGAATCCAATATAAAATTCCCCATACTTTTTGGTGATTTTGAAATTTCATGGCACAGATTACCAAAAAAACTGTAAAGGCAGATTTTAAATATATTCAATAAAATGGTAAAAAATTGAATTAAGTCTTTTTAGTTTTCATATAGGGCTGATATTTAAAATATCAAGCTGGCCCCAATTTGTCAAAATTGACAGATAAATATTTACAACTAGACAGGCTTTAGTTACAATGGTACCAAATGAGTATTCCTGCTTATCAAAAACCCTTTGAGGTTTAATTTCTCAATGCAAGCATGTCTTTGTAAATACTGGGATAATATAAACATGGAAACACAGAACCAGGACAAAGATGAAAAATAATACACGAGTCAAATTTTATTTCTGACCTGTCAGCATAAAGCCTTCTGGCTCCCAAACATCTAACACCGTACCCCAATATAAAACTAAGTTAACAGGAGTAGAATTACTTTACTAGGGGTATTTTCCTACAAAATTACTTTTCACTACACATCTAGGTAGGGCTCCAGCTCCATCAACCTTAGGGCTTTCTACCCACTGATGAGAATTTGCTATCAACCACAGACTGGCTGGCAATACAATTCTCCAGAAGGGGTCAAACCATAATGAATTGTTTTGAAGCCCTGGTTAATCTCTTTCTCTAGAGTGTTTAATTAGCAGAGCACCAAATTTATAAACTGTTATAGTAACCCAATATCTGAAATACATTTTTTAAACAGAAGCAAACTTTCCCCCCAATTGTTCTATGTGTCATGGTTAGTCTTTAAACAAACCTATGTGGTAACCAATAAGAAATGAGTAAGGGAAACTTTGAACATATCTTATACTTTTCATCAGGATAAGGTGCAAAATATTTCCACATTTCTGGTATTTCACAAGGCAAAAATATCACATAAATTGAAGTGACAATAGAACTAGTATGGGGGGGGAGATCTATTTAAATATACATTTGAAAACTATCAATTATCCTTCATTGAAATCTGTGTATGAATCAAGTTCTCAAAGAACCTAAGATTTTTAAATGTTTGGATCTTCTTCTCCAAGATCAGAAATCCCAAAGTTACTACAGGGCAAAAAAAAAAAAAGGGGGGGGGGGGTAGGGCGGCGATAACATTGCATGACAATGGACACTAAGTTCAGAAAGAACCCCTTCTTAAGATGAGATTATTATGGAAGAAAATACCATGAAAATAATAATCCTATGAGAATTGTTTTTAAGCACAGTAAATTTGAGTCTTGGTCTTCATGAAGATCCTATAGTTTATATAGAAAACTATAAATATACAAGACTCTGGGGAGGGAAATAAGTCGGAATATGTAATAAATCAGAATACATTCTGTAGGCCTAGAAAACTTTGGGTTAGAGGGAAAAGGATGGCCAGGGTAAATTTTCACAACAGATTACAGAAACTATGAAAAATTCCTGGGTCTAAAAAGCTCTCCAAAATGTAACCACACTTTGAAAAAACAAAGGAAAAGCACTGTATAATTGTAACCCCTTCCAAAAAGGTAATCTTAAATTAAGGGGGAAAGATTCTCAAAGTAAACCAAATGCGGTTCAGGAAAAAAAACAACACAGCATATCCTAGATTCTGTCCATAAAATTAATAACAATGGTACATCTTCAATATTAAAGAAGTAGGCTATAAAAAGGTTCGTTTTCAGAATTGTTTTTTTAGTTAAAGCTCATTTGTGCTCTTTTGTGGGTGCATAATAAAGTTCCATGGGTTTGTTCACTTTCCAGTATTTCTCACTGACCAATTCCAAAGAAAAGGAGCCATTTAATACCTAAAACAAAAAGAAACGAAAATTATGAAAATGGCACAAATCATAATAATGAGGTGGAAATAAAATAATACTCAATAGAATCTTTTTAAAAAAGAGCTTAGAATAATGTGTTATATTTACACTACTCCTGGAAGAACAGAGGATCATTAACTATGCCATGTTGCAAGGCCTCCTCTGAAGGATGCCATCAGGCCCATGTAGTCCTGGCCCCACCCACCAATTCCCAGAGTCCCAGATGGTCAACAGTCTATGATTTCACTTACAGTGAACTGGCCGTTGGCGGTTGCAATGTAAATGGTGTACTGCTTCTCACTGGCTGTTTCAAGGTTCATCTGGTTTGATTCTCCTTTGCTTCGAAGTTCTTCTAAAGCTAGCCTCACTGCTAGATACTTGGATAAATGATCAACAGTGGCATTACCTGAAGTCTTTATGTATCTACAAGAGGACAAAATTACAAAGTTTAACTTCAAGACTATGATACTCATCAAATGTGTGTATTTGTCTGAGTAAAGAATTTTAAAACATTTCTTACTGAAAAACACAAATGAAGGGAAAGTAACCCATTATCTGATTACCAAGAAATCAAAGCTTTCCCTACTTAACCTCAATAAAATATAAAGTTAAGATAACAAAGGTCAAACAAAGAAATTAGAGGGAAGGGAAGAGTAACATACCATTCAGCTACAATAATCAGAAGTTTAGTGTCTGCAGCAGCAGGTACAATAATAGGCGTTTGAGTAAATTTCTTGTAGTCTAAGAATCAAATTTCTGATTTTTAAATGATAACACAAATGCTAATATCAGGACTTTGAAAAAACCATAGTACACATTCAATGACTCACTTAACAAACACTAAATGTTTATCTGCATTAAATGGCAGGCAGTATACTACACACAGCAATAAAATAACTATCTTTTGCCATTAAGGAATCCTGATGATGTAGTGCATTACATATTGAGCTGCTATCTCAATGATCAGTGGTTCAAAACCACAAGTTACTTAAAAGGAGAAAATGAGGCTTTTTGTTCTCATACAGATTTAAAGTCTCAGAAACCTAAAGGGACAGTTATATTCTGCCCTATAGTGTTCCTATGAATAGGAGCTGATTTGGGGTGGGTTGGTTGATTTGGAATGGAACTTTAATCTCATTTCCTCTTCTACCTGGAAGGGCCATTTCTCTGAGAGGTGAAGCATGAAAGCATCCTCAGGTGGGAAGCACAACAGAAGGAGGAAAATAACAAGTTAGTCAGAAGGCCCTGGCCACTGATGGAATAACATACAGTGCCTTTAATTCTTATCCAGAAATTTCCTTTTTTAAAAAAAAAATTTTTTTTTGTTTGTTTTTTGTTTTGGGGGCACTACTGCCCTCTTGTGGTGGGAGGCCCAGCCTTGCTGCTGGATTTGAACCTCCAACCCAGTGGGCCGCAGTCCCGCGCACCTCCACTACACCACCAGGGCTCAGCCCCCTCAGAAATTTCCTTTTAACTCCAAATATAACAACATTCCCAAACTAATCACACTTACCTTGTCTGTGCACTGTCATCCTTTTCCATAAGCGTGGGATGAGGCCTGAAGACTAACTCAATTTCACTAGCACCCTCCATGACTGGATCAATTGCCACTGTTGCATTGTTATTATCAAGCTCAAGCCCAGAATCATCCGATGTTTTGGTCCTTTTGTTACTAGGTCCCGCTTCCTGGTTGCTATGTGTAGACGCATTGCTACAATGTGAACTATCACCATTATCTTCTGCTCCACTACCATTTTCAATCTGTTGCTTCTTGCCTCGTTGTAGTCTATTCAAATAATGAAAACATAGCCTACTTTAGATATTTTAAAGTATGTTTCACTTAAGTTTGGAATTCAAAATGTTGACAAAATAGCTCCATACTAGATACCCCATGTCCAAAAACACACACATGCATGCTGTTTGATATAAACAAACATTTGCATTATCTTAATTTTCTGTATTAAGTAAAGGAAAACCCACACATGCATGCTGTTTGATATAAACAAACATTTGCATTATCTTAATTTTCTGTATTAAGTAAAGGAAAACCCTACAGGAATTATGGCCATTTTTGTAAATTTTCATAATTTTGTTATCAGACAAGTCTCAAGACAATGAAATTTAAGAGTGGAGGATATATATGCCTCAGAAATTCTCTAGGAAACAATATTTAAAAGTAATAGCCTATGTCACCCATTCAAAGTCTGCTAACACAATTTGAAATTATGATACTCTAATGCAGAAATGAGAAATGCAGAAACCAGCATGGATTCAGAAGCAACTAATAAAACCAATGATCAAGTAGGGCATTTCAAGTATTGAATCTCATTTAATCATAGGTCAACCCTACAATTTGGTTAGTAGGTAAACTTAACATTTTCTAATTGAGAAAATCAAAGAAACTGGGATTTAAGGTTATGTAATTTGTTCACAATCTATGTTCCCGGCATGGTATATATATACAACAGGCCAATTTCTCTCCAGCACAATTGCCTGACTCTGCCTGTAAATCCAAGAAAAGAGGAGACACAATGAAAAGAAAGAATGGTTTCTAAAACCATTATTATTATATGTTTGCTGCCATAATAAGGAAAAAATATCTCATGGCTTAGGAAAGATGCTCAGAAACTCTTCTGCTTTAAAAAAAATTAAATTGTGCTTATAAAATCTAAAGACTGCACTGATGTCCCCCCCCCAAAAAAATCTAAAGACCATTTCAAAACTAAGAAGGTATCATAAGTCTAGTATGTCAAGTGACGAAATTATTCAAAAAGATGTGAACAAGGCAAAGTAGTAGATGTGAGGTGACAGAACTATATTAATGCAACTCCGGATATCACTTACATAAGAACAAGGTTCAGATAAAGATGATCAATTACCTGTTATGCTTTGCATTTATCAAATAGCGCATATAAAACAATGTTCTATTCTTGGTTGGTGTTGCATTTCAATAGTGAATGCAACAAATCTGAATGTCTTATGAGGAATAACAAAATAAACTAGAGACAATATGGTGAGGTGAAATTACTTGGAAAGGCTCTTTGTAACTCCTACTAAAATGACTGGTGGGAGCACAAAGAAGGTACTGGGGACTCTAAGGAAAAATCAGGACAACACACTAGGCTTGGGGGTGGAGTGGGGGCCAACACCCACACCAACCCTTTGAAGAGCAAGGCCATATTAATTGTGCCAAGTGCTGCTGAGCAAGCAGTAGTCTTAACAATGTGGAAATACGGTATCTTTGATAAGGGTAATTTTGTGGTGTCGTGAGGATAAAAGCCTAACTGGAGCGAACTCAATAACGATTGAGAGAATTGCAAGAGTGACTACAAAAGGCTTTCAAGAAGTTTTGCTATAAGAAAACAGAAAATTGAGTGCTGAGTGAAGGGGAAAGTGGGTTAAAAAGAGGTTGTTCTGTGATTTCAAGATTTTAAATGGACTACTATTTTTGGAGGCATGTATTATATATGCGTGCATCTAACTACATTTCACCGTTTATCAAAATAGAGCCTGGACACACTGCATGCCAACAGTTACTCTCACTGGCCCTTCTCACACATCACATACCTGTTCAAAGCCTGTATCTTCAGCCCTTCCTCAATGCTGTGACTGAGCGCTTGCTGGTTATTGTGCTTGTTGATTCTGGCTAATACTCGCTCTTGATGAGCTTCATACTCATCACGACTTGGGTAAATCTTGCTGATGAGGGCATCAAAGTTTGGGTCTGGCCTTAGCGATCTTTTGGAAACTAGTTTTTTCCGACAAGTAGGGCATTCTTTGTTGCTAAATAAAAGGCACAAAAATGTAAATGGTGTCTGTATCTTTGGGCTAAAGACAAAAATACGCAGCTTCTGGATTGTGATTTTTATTCCAGTGCTTTCACCAAGTCCCTGAAACTCAAAATGACTATCCAGACTGTCTGAAAATGTGCCTATTGAATAAACACTTAGCCTACCCTAACATGCCCACAGAGAAAAATATGATAGCTTATGGGTAACTATTTTAGAAATCAAAATCTCTTCTTTCCTCATTTAAAAGGTACCATGTTTGCTATTCATGCCATACAGGATAAAGTACCCATCATCCTATATTATAGTACCCTTGCTGTTGTTTACCTCAAGAAATATTGTAATATTGATGTGATTTATATACTTAGAAACACCATGGCTTTATGTCTCATAATTTCATCACAATATTTACTATTCAAGGGGGTTTCAACAAGTTCATTAAAAAAGTTATTTTAATAGAATTTTCCCCAAAACTTTAAGAAGCTAACCTCCTCCCCTGTATAAGTTCAATAGCCTGAAGACTTTAAATGATTAAAACCTAAACTTGAGGAATATTCCAGTTCTTAATCGGATACTTATGTGAATCTAAGTATCAAGATTCAAAGAAGAATATATTTCTCATATGCCCTGTGTTGCCTTATACTGGTAGAAAGTACCTAGTACAATAGTCATTTCCACATACCCACTTCGGAGGGCTGTGATAATGCAATCCGCACAAAAACGATGTAGACACTCCTTTGTAGTCATCGTGTTCTTCAACATATCCAAACAAATTGGACACATTAATTCACTGTGGAGGCTTCGAGGTGAAACAACAATTTCCAAGCCATCTGTTATTGCCTCCTGTAAGATAGCCAGTTTACAATTAAATTTCACTTTTAATTATGGGCAAATAAACAGACAAAAGTACTGAAAATGGGAAAAATGGACTTTCAAGTATGTTCATCACTCGTCACTGTCACATGAACAATTCTGGCTCCAATGGACTCACCAGTTTAGTAGAGAGAAGTTCCAGTATGCCTTTTCTATTTCTACTGGCTCTCAATCAAACTTGTGCTTTCTCTATAGAATCAAAGACTGATGAACCCCACAGGAAAGACATAAGAACTATAAAAGTTCCCCATGAAGGATATCCCATGAAGGATATATTTATAAAACACACTACCTCTAATATGATGTGCCTTTTCCATTTCTCTGTAGATAATACTTTCCACTTTTAGTTTCTCACGCAAATTTTTGATTTAGAAATTTTAATATTCATTCTACAGAGAAGGAAATCATCACCTAGAAAGAATGACAATGACCCAGCTAATAATCAACTCTTAAAACTTACCAAGCAAAATGATCTGGATAAATTAAACCATCTACATTTTCCAGTTGTGTGCCTATACAAAAGTGGGTACGTATGCAGCATTGTTTGGAACCTACCTTCAAACACTGCTCAGCACCGGTCTTTCTAAATCACTTTCCCTTCTGTAAACTATTTCATACCTTTTCTTCTATCTGCAGATCACATTTCATCTGATGTTTTATTATTAATAGATCATAAAATCCATCAATTAATAAATTTCCCACTCTAACAAGTTTACAACTTGTCTCTGGTTATGTAAACTGTTCATCTTTTACCCAACGCAAATTTCTCCATTTGTGCTCATTTCTTCATACTTTCTTTTTGTTGGTGTTTGCCCTCAAACATCATTAATTTCTCCCTCTCCACAAAATCAGCCTTGAAGATTAGCATCTCAATAGTGCTTCTGTAGTATTCTGTAAGGTGAACACTGCCTCTAGAACTGTGGCACAGAGTACGTACTAAAATTATTTCCTGAACCAATGGATACTGCACAACATTTTAAAGTAGTGCTGGATTTGCATTAAATCTGCACTAACACCTCATAAGATGGATGAACCTGGGAGGATATTATGCTCAGTGAAATCAGTCAATCAGAAAAGGGCAAATACTCTTTACGGTCATACCACTCTGAATGTGCCCAAGCTCATCTGATCTCGGAAGCTAAGCAGGGTCAGGCCTGGTTAGTAGTTGGATGGGAAAGAAGGGCAAATACTATGCAGCTACTTACAGAGTCCAGAAAAGACTTTCACCCGAAAAGAAACACAGTTTAATGGCTACTAGAGGTAGTAAGGAAAGGAAATTCAGGCTAGAGGGAAAGAGGTATTAACTTGGGTGAAGGAGAAAACTATATTAGACAAACTGGAAGTATGCTAAAAAGGATGGGGACAGAGGCAAGACACTGGAAGATTAAAGGTAATAGTGTTAAGTACTGTCATATACACTTATGTACCCAATCCTGTAAGCGAAGTGAAGTGAGAGTTGAACTTAGACACACAGAATGAACAGTTTTGGTACGATGAGTAGAGTTATATTCTGTATTAGAGAACTTACAGAGGATATTTGTATGTTTTAATCTTTGCTGCAAACATACCTATGACTGTGGTAGAGCACACAGAGGGCAAAATTATGAATACTTCTTAGCAATAGCCCAAACTCCATGAGAGAATATGCCAGTAGGCATGGAGAATCAAGACCAAAGTTTCAAGGGACACCACGGTCTACTTACATTAACACAGTTCACAAAGACAATGCTCTACATTCTACTTGGGTAGGTCACTACTGGGATCTTAAAAGCTCATGAGCACTCATTTTTGGAAGAAAAAAATAAGCAGAGAATTGAGAGACAATTGGTCCCATAAACAAATGAATCAGGAAAACATCTGTCTCCACAATCCTGAGGTCAGAAGTAATACCTAGGCCCAGCTAACACCGCCACCTGCTTTAAAAATAATCACAATTGAAAGTCCTAGATAAAGTACAAGAGTTGGGGAAAAACTCAAAATCGTAAGAGACCATGTTCATTAGTCAGAGATAGGTGCATTAGACAGAGGCAATGGTCCATCCGTGGTCACTCTTCAGGTCAGGAATTGACCTGTGAAAGGGAAATAAAAACAAAACCCAACCATGTTAGGTCAGAACCGCAGAATCTACACAACGACAAAGTTAAGGCAAACAAAGTTAAGAATAAACAGAACACAGAGAAAGTGGAATACAGAATGATACATTGAGGAGATTGCAATGGATGAGTTGAAACAAAGTATACTAAACTGTAGAATGTAAAACTTATGATCTGCTCTGGAAACTTTTACCTAATTCACACTTAAAAGCTTTTTAAAAAATGTTGCTCTTGTTACACACTCAACAAACAAGTCTGACAAAAGAATCTGTATATGTTACAGTCACAAACTCAAAAATCAGGACAAGCCAAGTACTGCTTGTGTGTAATTTATTACTGTTACAATGTACTTCAAGTTTTCAAGCTTAACAATGTATCTCAGTTCACATGTCTCATATGCTCCTTTAATTCTTAGTCTGCCTTACCTGAGGTGTTCGTTGTAATTCATACAAACTGAGTTCCCATGTTTTGCTCAAGGGCTGAGTTCCATTTGTCTGCACAGCCTGCGACATTGCTAGGAATAAACGGGAGAAAAAAATTTTTTTCAATATTTCAAATGATAATAAACCTTGACAATGCTCTTGGAGAATTTGGAAATTTGAGAATAAGAAATAACTGCATACTGGTTTTTCAAAGCAAAAAAGCTCAAGCATCTTTCTATTTATAAATTCACGCTACTTGGAGCAAGAGACTATCCCTGAACTAACTCCACATGCTCACCAGCTGGCAAATGTAAAGTACCGCAAGTGATGGAAAGCTATTGGTGAATATTCAGAGGTGTTTTTTTTAAAAGAAACATATATAGAACATTGTCTAAAGCCCTTCTTTCAAAACTGAAGGTCATGGCACTTAGGACAAAATCACAGGACATTGCAGATTCTGCAGGACAGCAAACTAGTACAATTTTGTCAAAGATGCAAAATTCTACTTTATAGTACTTTAAACCACTGGTCATTCTGCCTCTACTTTCAAAGCCCTACTCCTTATACATCCCCAACCTAATAGTTCTTATCCTCAGAAGGACTTCCTACTGCTTATGAGCCAGCCCCACAGTGCTGCTAAATATGAACCCTACATACATCTGTCTGCCTTCTGGAGGCAGAGGAATTAGGTCTGCTAACTTTTGACTATGCAGCCTGTCCAATATTTAGACTGTTATGATATTCCCCTTGGTTTTTCTTTCCTTGTGGCCAAATATCATTTCTTTCTAATTTCCCCATTAAACTACATCTCATCACCACCTTGATTCAACGCCTCTACAAATGCCAATTTGTCAGCAACAAAAGTAGCACAGCACTTATTATGATTCTTGTTCAACCCACAGAATTTGTGCTTTCTTTTTTTTCAGATCAAACATACTGAACATTTGTTTGCTGTCAATTAAAATTTCAATGTATCCCACCCTCGATTTTCTACTATTATTTCTCAACATTCTAGCCTTGCATGGCTTCTGGGTGTTTTCATTTCTAAAGTTAGGGCTTTTACATCTATTTCTCTTAAAATTAACTTTACCAGTCTGTTTCTCTGCCAGATCATTCTGTTTGGTACTTTGGTACTGCGATACATAAAATAAAAATACAGCACTTGCTATTGGGATTTCTATAAATTCTGATTCTGTCATCTATTATCTTCAAGATTATCCTTTGGTTCTTTTGAAAAATGTTTTCCCATTTTTCAATAACAATTCTCAAGTATTAGTTGCTGCCAAGTCAATTCCAACTCATGGTAACTGGCACTCCTCTCCCCCCTCTCCCCCATCACTGCCATGGTGGGAATAATAAGTCCAGCCTTGCTCCTGGAGAGCTGCTGCTGGATTTGAACTGTCAACCCTGTGGGCCGTAGTCCTGCACACAATTACTGTGCCACCAGGGCTCAGCAATTCTGAAGATAATTGAGCCATTAAATTGTGTGGTTTGTGAATTATATTGCCAGTAAAACTGTTAAATTAGGGGGAAAAGAAATTAAGACATTTTTAATTTAACATGTTTTGTTTTAGGTATGGAAATAATAAGGGGAAAAAAAGAAATAATAAGGGAAAAGAATATTTCTAAGAATAGAGCCCAGGTGGTGCAGTGGTTGTGTGCGGGACTGTGGCCCACAGGGTTCATGGTTCAAGTCCAGCAGAAGCTCTCCAGGAGCAAGGCTGGGCTTCCTACTCCCACTAGGGCAGTGATGCCGGGGGGAGGGGGAGAATAAAAAAGAGTTGTGCAAATATAACTACATCAATTTTAGAGCATTTTCTTCCTTCTTGTACTCATTGTTATAAGCTCCCCATTCTCACCCAGGCCCCATAACCTCTCATTCCCCTAAGGAACCATAAGTCCAGTTACTCCACAGATTTGCCTATCTTAGATTTCATAACCACTAACAAAGCAAATAACTGAAAAAAACCTAACCCAAAAAGAAAGCAGAAAACATGAATATTTAATGAGTTAAAGGGGAGATAAAAAAGGAAAGGTGCCAAAATGTATCCTGAATGCATCTAGGATAATCTACTGTATTCTGCATGGCAGCAAGACTATTTACATCTATAGTCTTTCTTCACAGGACACTCACCAGGGGCACAATCCCCTGCGCATTAAAAAAACAGTACAGTGATGACCCAAAACAAACAAACAAAAAAGTAAAACTGAAGAATGTGTCAAAAAGAAGATTGAAAAGTCTTGATTTCACCAAAAACTATTTAACCATTAGGGGGAAAGTGGGTGGGTGGGGGTGGGGGGGTTGAGGGAGTCTAAGGTATAAAACTCAAATTAATAAATCGGTCTAGCAATATTCACAGAGGGAGACATTCTTAGTACATCATTTGGGGGAGGGTGTGCATCACTGCCCTCTGGTGGGACTAGAAGGCCCTGCCTTGCTCCTGGAGAGCTGCTGCTGGATTTGAACCGCCACCCAGTGGGCCGCAATTCCGCACACAACCACTAAGCCACCAGGGCTCAACCCTCCTTAGTACATCATTTTGGTAAAAACAACCATAACCAAGCAACTGAAATCTGACCAACCTTACTTTTCACACATTATGTATTTTTTACAAACTCATCTGTGTTGCTTTTGAGTAGCTCTGGCTTTGCAGTGACCCGAGTGCAGCATTGACATGCTGCATATGGAAGCATAACACCCATCTCTGTTCTGTGAACAGGGGATGAGCTTGAACTGCTGATCTCTGGGTTGGCAGCACTTAACCAGAGGACTACCAACCAGAGTCCCTTCATTTATGTCTACCCAAATTAAATCAATTCTAGGACTGAGCCCCGGTGGCATAAGTGGTGGAGTGTGGGACTGCTGTGTGCGGGCTTGGCTGTTCAGCGCCCACAACAACCAGAGGCAATGATGCCCGCCACCCCCCACCACCACAAAAAAAATTAAATCAATTCTCTAATATAAAGAGTCGGCAACATTGAAATGACCGGTGTTTTCCAAACCAATAAAGGGTTGCTTTTTTTTTTTTTTTATTAAGATTAGGAAGAACACTGTCTTACAAAAGAACAAGTAGGAGAAAACGAATAAAACCAAAAAAGAAATATAACTGTTTGCACATATTTACTTAGATGGGCTGGAAAGTTTAATGGCCGTGCTAATGTTTCCAAAATAGAATGTGATCTTTTCAAAGGAAAGGTATGACAGGAGCAATTTATATATCAATAAATAACCTTACAGTTTGAATACAGTAAGAGAAGATATTGTATTAGTAAAATAATAAAGGAACTCTCAGAGCTGAAAGTAAACTAAAAACATAATTGCATTTATTATATAGCCGGCTACACAACATAATTTTACCCTGTTAAAAAAAATAATTTGCCTAAATTATTTTGGGATGTTTTATCAAAATCTCAGTGCAACTGACAAATATCTTATTCAAATCTGTTTTACTGAATGGAGATTTTAGTACCTATTTTAAAAATAGCCTCTGTAAAGGCTGAAAAAGTATCTAAACAGCTTTGTTCTTCCCCTCACTCTAAACCTAGTTTATATTTAACAGATATTAATAAGATAAATGAAAGGATTGACACCTATTTTTTCTAAAATGTTAATTTCATGTAAATTTCAAAATGTTGCTACAATAAACATTTTTTTCAAAGAGAGGTGTTAAGCATACAATCTCCACAAATAAAATTGTTACTTTCACCAAGTCCCTTTCTTGTCAGGCACCCAGCTCCACAAAGGTCCCATTTGACAAAACGAATCACTTAAGGACCTTTCATATTGGGTGCCTAGTTCCTATCTCACCATATTGCTATACACACTACTTTAACTTCTCTCAAACATGCCATAACACTTCATAATTTCACACCATATAAAAAGAAATTGGTCTTTCTAGTAACCTTCTCCCTACCACACATGAATCTCACAAAGTGTCCAAGGAGTGGTTAGACTTGGAGAAGAAATCCTTCACCTCACACCAGCAGAAGTTAACATGCTCTCATATATCTTATACCCACTTCCATTCCCAATCCACCCCCAACTACTGCACTGGTTGTCGCTGAGAAAACATCTCTTTCCCTAGCTCGGGTCCATGCTCACTAGGCTATTATTGTCCTAGCACCCAGCATGCCTGTCACACTGTCAAAATATGCCCAACAAGTACTGATGGAGAGAATATTCTTCCCTATAGATACAGCAAAGAAGTTATTTGTTTATAGTCTTTCCCTTATCTTCCTAATCTTGTTGCATCCTCTCTTCCTCTGAATTCCAATATTAATAATATGGCATTTAAATAGATTAACACCTCATTTTAAAATTACTTATTATAACACTTAACATCTCGTAGGACTCCATGTCATAGGACTCCTCTTAATTCTTGGTATTTTTTTTCTTTCCACACAGATGGCTCTGCCAGAAGCTACCTAATCTCTTGCCCTCCCCTTCATTGCTCTCAACTGCTGGCATGTGACTATATACCTTAGACTCTAGAGATCTACGTTTCCCCAAGTGGGCACTGAACCAATCCAGAGGTGGCTAAAAAAGAAGATTGTTTGTATGTATGTATGTATGTATCCAATACTTCACCTTGGATTATGGGCTACGGTACAAAGGTTTTTCAATTCCCAGGAGGGCAAGTTTTTTTTTTTTTTTTTTTTTTCTGAAAAGGAGGCACTAAGACAAATAAATTTGGGAACCTAAAACATGCTATAGACAGTACATTAATATTGTATTCCATCCGTAACCTTAACTTCAAGGATCCTACTCTTTGACCATCTCCATCTTCTCCAGTTACCCTACTACGTTTTCACTGTCCACCTCTCTTAAATTCTCACTTCCTACTTTGTCCCACAGTCTGTCATCATACACCTCAACTTCTATAGTAGCCTTTCCATTTATTATACTCACTTGTCGTGTTCACAACCTGGCTAATCCTAATTTGGTCCCCTGTACCTAAGCAGTTTCATGTGCCTGGGTGTCAGTGGTATCATGGTGACTTTAAATGTATTAATTTCAATATGAAGGGCTTATGGGTACAAAGGGTTAGGTGCCTGACTACTAGCTGAATGGTTGGCAGTGTGAACCCACCTAGAAGCACCTTACAAGTAGGCCACAGCCTTGAAAATCTTCTGGAGCAGTTCTATTCTGCATACCTGGGCTCACTGTTAGGACAGATGCAACAGCAACCATCTCAAATGAGCTGTTGATGCTGTCCCACAGTCCGACCACTTATCATTTCCCTAGTTAACTCAGCAGTTCTCAACCTGTGGGTCACAAACCCTTTGGGAAACAAACTGCCCTTCCATAGGGGTTGCCAGATTCATAACAGTAGCAAAATTACAATTATGAAGCAGCAACTAAAATAATTTTATGGTTGGGGTTACCACCTGATAAGGAATTGTATTAAAGGGCTACGGCATTAGGAAGGATGAGAACTACTCCAGTCCTGGAATTATTTTTTCTATACCTTCATCTCAGGCTTTTAACACTTGAAAAGCCACACATTCTTAGTTGATGCCCTCACTTTCTATTTTATCTAGAAAACAGAACAAGAGGCTTCCTATTCTTTCTACCATTAAATCTAGCAAACTACTAGCATCTGTACTTTAATAATTCTGTCTTCCCCTCTGGTAAGAAAGAACTGGAACAACACAAAGGCAAGTATTCTACTTGTCTTCAAGGGTGGCTAGGGGCGGAATCCCATGTGACGATGACAAGTCTTAGTTACAGCTATAAAATTGGAGGCAAAAACAGCATATTTACACCCTACTAGGGGATTTATCTTCAAAACAAAAGCCAAATTCCTCTGGTCCCATGTCATCCTCCATCTACTGCCCTATGACTTCGATCCATTTACAGAACACTCCACAAAAATTGTCTTTACTCTTCTCTTTCTCATATGAGGCTACTAACTTAAGTAGCCTTTGATCTCACAATTCCAACTGCTAAGGTCACCAATACCTTCCTATTGCCAGAGACTCTGGTGTGCCAGAAATTACTGTGTGGCCATGGACATGACATCTAATTTCTTTACATGACATCTAATGACTTACTTTCATCTGGAAGCAATATAAGTACATAATTAAAAATTAGAATATGGTTACCGAATTAGAGAGGAGTTTCTGGGAATCTGAAGAGGAAAGGAAAACTTTCAAAAGATAAGGGGCCCTGGTGGTGTAGTGACTAAGCACTCAGCTGCTAACTGAAAGGTAGGTGGTTTAAGCCCACCAGCCAATACCAGAAAGATGAGGCAGTCTGCTTCTATAAAGATGTACAGTTGCAGAAAACCTATGGGGGCAATTCTATCCTGCCCCGGATGGTAACTATGAGTAGAAGTCCATTCAACAACAATGCATTGGTAGAGATAAAATTAAATCTTAAAAAATAGTAAGTGATTACTATACTGTAATGAGGGTACAAAAGATGTGAGGGGTTTTTGTTGGGAGGAAGTTGTTTGCTTTTTAAAACATTTTATTGGTGGCTTGTACAACTCTTACCACAATCTATATATACATCCATTGTGTCAAGCACATTTGTATATCTGTTGCCATCATCATTCATTCTCAAAACATTTCCTTTCTACTTGGGCCCTTGGTATCAGCTCTTCATTTTCTCCCTCCCTCCCCATCTCCTCTCCCTCATGAATCCTTGATAACTTATAAATATTATTTCTTCATAACTTATACTGTCCTATGTCTCCCTTCACCCACTTCCCTTTTTTGGTCTGTCCCCCAGGAAGGTTATATGTAGATCCTTGTAATCAGTTCCTTCTTTCTACCCCACCTTCCCTCCCCCCACCTTCCCTCCACCCTCCAGATATCACCATTCTCACCACTGATCCCGAAGGGATCATCTATCCTGGATTTCCTGTGCTTTCAGCTCCTACCTGTGCTCGTGTACATATTCAGGCCTAGCCAGATTTGTATGGTAGAATTGGGATCATGATAGTGGGGGGCGCATTTAATAATTACAGGAAAAAGTGGTGTACTTCATCGTTGCTATACTGTACTCTGACTGGCTTGTTTCCTCCCCACGGCCCTCCTGTAAGGGATGTCCAGTTGCCTACAGATGGACTTTGGGTCCCCAATCTGCACTCCCCCTCATTCACAATGATATGATTTTTAGTTCTTTGATGCCTGATTCCTTCGACACTTCATGGTCACACAGGTTGATGTGCTTCTTTCACACAAGCTTTGCTGTTTATGAACTAAATGGCCACTTGTTTACTTCCAAGCCTTTAAGACCCCAGATGCTTTATCTTTTGATAGCCAGGCCCCATCAGCTTTCTTCACATTTGCTGTTGCACCAATTTGTCTTCAGTGACCATGCCGGGATGGTGATCATCATGGAATGCCAGTTTCGTAGAACAATGTGTTCTTGCATTTTGAGGGAATACTTGAGTGGAGGTCCAATGTCCATCTGCTACCTTAATATTAAACTTATAAATATATGCACATAGATCTATTTCCCCATCATCATATAAATATATTTATGTTTATGCCTGTATTTAGACTTCTGTAGATGCTCTTTGCCTAATTCTTTCCTCTTTTATTTTCCTCTTGTCCAACTATCATGCTCAGCCTTCATTTGGGTTTCAGTAATTCCTCTTGGTTAAGCCCTATCAGAACTCCTATATCCTCCTGGTCACTGATTTTAGATCACTTGTTGTTCCCTTGTCCCTGAGTTTGCTAACACCACTTCATTTCTCCACACCTCCTTGTCTCTCATGTCCCCAAGTACCCCTTTGTTTTCTTCTCCAGATTGCTTATCCAACCTACTTTATCTAGATAAACCTGCAGAGGTAATATGTACAAAAACAAGACAGAGCAAAACAAAACAACAATATATATATATAACCAATGATAGAAAGAAAAGCCTGTAAATAGTTTTCAAGGTCTGTTTGTTGACCTCTAAGAGTATTTTCAGGTGGAGTCTGGGGAAAAAAGACAGAACAAAACAAAGCAACAACAACAACCAAAAAAACAATGATAAAAAAAAAGGTACGCCGATAAATAGTTCAAGGCCTGTTTGTTGACCTTTAGGGGTATTTTTTGGTTGAATCTGATGGAGTGCCATGCCCTGGCCCCAAAGTCTATTTTTGGTATTACCTAGGGACTTCCTTGCTCTGCTCCCCTTGCTGATCTGTTGCATGCCCATTAGTGTTTTGCCTCAATGTGGTGGGGTCAGATTGTAAACAATTCCCACACAGTGTCTAGAGATGTGAGTTTTTAATCTGTCCTGAATTCCACATGTCAAGAACTCTACCTGTACCAGTACTGGGAGTAGCGATATCATGGGGGTAAGGGGTCAAATAACAGAATGGTAGGTGGAGGGAAACAATGGAAAGACACAAAATAACAATAATAATATATAATTGATCAATGATTCATAAGGTGAGTAGGAGGGAAAAAAGATGAGCTGATACCAAGGGCTTAAGTAGAAAAAAACAGTTTTGCAAATGTTGATAGCAACATATGTACAAGTGTGCTTAATACAAATGAATAATGAACTGTTATAAGATTTATAAGAAAACATTTTCCTCGGAACTCCCCAATAAAATGATTAATCTTTTAAAATGTGGCTTTATATTTACAATTTTAAAGCCATCCACCAACTACTTTGAAGACTCTCATTCAGAATGGCTGGAGTATTTCAAATAAGTGCACATTGCTTGAGCCTTCATCCTCAAAATCCCTCTAAGCCTTACTGAGTTCCAGGTGTATTCTCAATATTTTGTGAAACTGAAGTAATTTTTCACAGCTTTTGCCACATATCTAAGCCGAGTTTCCTTTTCAATCCTAGTATTATTAGTCTTTAGTTCTTTGTATACCTCTGTGTATCCTGACTTGTGAAACTGAGAATAAAATTAAAAACTTGGAAATGCAAACTTTTCCTC
Organism: Nesogale talazaci; assembly: GCA_004026705.1. NCBI lineage: Eukaryota > Metazoa > Chordata > Mammalia > Afrosoricida > Tenrecidae > Nesogale > Nesogale talazaci. The sequence continues at coordinate 277,230 of PVJH01000385.1, forward strand.
TTTGTAGAAACATTGTCTTTTCTATACCTTGCACCCTCCATCGGGATTGCCTGATGACCTGTGTATAAAGTACTGTCCAGACAACCTTACGAAGCTAATGAACACAACAGTCCATTCGATCAGGGTCTGCTTTCTTGAACAACATATTGACCAGGAGTCCCTTCAAAAGGCTTATGAGATTCATGAGAGGAATCATTGTGCTTAAGGTAGACACCCTCCCTTTCTTCTCTGGGGTCAATGGATAATAAGCTATTAAAAGGCAGTTTTGAGTATCCAAGCAAGGGATTTACCCACCATTTTATATGTATCACTAGATACCCACAATAATGATACTCTTTCATAGGATTCTCTCTTTTGGGTGTCAAAAAGAATTTGGGGTGTGTGTGTGTGTGTGTGTGTTTGTGTGACTGAGACTCTCACTATGTGTTCTAACCAATTGATGGCACAAAGAAGAGAAGTGAAGATGGAGGCAGGAAAGCCAAACTGATGGAAATGAACAACCAGAACAGAACTGTGAGAATGGTGACATATGGCATATCACTGAGCATCATGTATAGAACGTGTTCAACAGACATTTAATTTGCTATGTAAATTTTCAACAAAACAATAAAATATTAAAATGAAACAACTGGAAAAAAACAATAAATTAAACATCCAAACAAGATTAAACAATCATTTACAGCTTACAGGGCAAAGTAGAACTGTCCTGATGAATATCTGAGGCTAACCCTTGAAAGGAGTACAAAGTTTCATCTTTTTCCTACATAGCAGCTCATGGTTTAAGTCTGCCAACCTTGTGGTTAAAAAGCTGAATGACAGCTGAACCCCAGTGGCTTAGTGGTTGAGTGTGGGACTCCAGTCCATGGGCTTGGCGGTTCGAATCCAGCAGCAGCTCTCTGAGAGCAAGGCTGGGTAGCTCCCCCGACCACCAGAGGGCAGTGATGCCAAAAAAAAAAAAAAAAGCTGAATGAGTAACCCACTAGGGTTCCCTAAGGTCCTGAGATCCCAGTATGCATTTTAGGTTAGTGACCTGCCATTAAATTGCATTAAGAGAGGCTAAGAAACAATGCCCTACATAATGTTGAAATTGTTCATTTCTCATTCTCTGCCTATGAATTCTTGAGTTCCCTTATATTAGTATCTCTGTTTAAATACCTTATATACTCATGTATAAGCCGACTTTCTCAGCACATTTTTAATGAAGTTTTTGTGATAAAATTAGGTGTCTCGGCTAATATTAGGGTCAGCTTATACTGGAGTACATACATTAATAGATTATAACTAGCCCTGGAATAATTATGACAAGCTGAATTTTACAAACAAGCACTATTAAGTTGGTAATATTTATATATGCTCAATGCTGGGAAAGCACGTATTCCAATGTAACCACTTGGCTCTAGAAACCATCTTTGTCCAGTTTCTTTGTCCAGTTTTCTTTGTCCAGTTTATTGGAGAATTGCATGTATTTATTCATATATGTGCATCTTAAATAATAAAATTTTGAATGTATTAGGTTTGCTGCTAAAGGTCTTGATTACTACCTCAGCAATCAAAAATTCCGTAAGTTTGAATTATAGCATCAATTTTTTAAATAATTTATTAAGATAGTTTTGGGGGGGTTTTGGGGCATCACTGCTCTCTGGTAGGAGTAGGAGGCCCAGTCTTGCTGGATTTGAACCACCAACCCAGAGGGCCACAGTCCCGCACACAACCACTACACCACCGGGGCTCAGCCCATTTATTAAGATAGCAAACCTAAGGTTAGCTTTAAAAAAAAAAAGAAAAAAAACAGCAGTTCAAACCTACAAGAAGATATGTGGGACAAAGAAGAGGTTGTCTGCTTAGGTAAAGATTTAAAGTCTAGGAAACCCAAAATGGAAGCACTACTCTGTCCTACAGGATTGCAATGAACCTATCAATTCCATGGCAGTGAACTTAAGTTTCTTCTTTTGGGAGCCAAGGTACAGAATACTAAGTGGCTAAATGCACTGACATGTAATAAGATATATAAAGCTAAGTAAAAGTATTACTACTAGGGTTCAAGTTCATACATGTGTGATAATTTCTTTAAGAATAATACCAGACTAGTGGCAGGATGGAAAAAAAAAAAAAAAGAATACCAAACTAGTCCGAAGGAGTTGGAGATTAACAATGTCCCAAATATCTAACTCTTCCAAGAAGCTATTCTGCTCCTTTCCCCCAAACCCCAAACCCCCTCTGAGTTCTGCCTCACAACCCTGGGTTCCATGAATCATGGCAACGTCCCACAGAAACTCACAAAACTTTGAGGAATTATGGTAATCTCACTGGTCATAGGTACCTTCAGGCAAGGGTGAACCAAACACAGGGTCCAAAAGTCCAAACATCACAACAGGTTCCCTTGCTTCAACCAAGGTTCTGCCAGGAAATAGAGGTCTGCCTTTCTAAGAGAGCTGCTGTGTGGAAAACTCTACAGTAGCACCATCATATATTTAAGGGAAATAAAGGGTGTAGTTGGGTTCAGAGGTGTCCAAAGGGGCAAAAGGTATTATATATCATACAAGGAAACATGGCTAGAAGGATCACATTTAATTGATCATTATTCACGTGAATAAGTTTAATCCAGACGAAAAGTGTTTTCTATGATCTGGAAATGGCTGCAAACAAGTTTTCTCAATAATATACTTGTCTTGGACTAAAACCATTGTCCTTGACCAGATGGCAACTCAGCAACCCTTAGGAAACCTTACCAGCCTTGTCTGGTAGTTTCAAGCAGCTAATCTTGTTGTCAGCAGTTCAAGGAGTAACCACTGCACACGAGGGTTCCTTGTTTTAGATTAGTTATTCCCCAATCACTGAAATTTCACAACAAACTTACAAAAATACTGTCTCACATAAGCAACCACTTTTAGGTCATTCTGGCATATTAAGGAAAGCTGGAAAGACTTCAAAGATGACCCTTTGATAGAAAACCCTCAACTTCAGTGTGGCAGTCACCTAATCTGGTGTCAATTTGAGGATTAAAAAAGTATAGGGATGGAGTCTAGCTTGTGAATCTGGAGAGAGGTAATGTGGCATCTGTATGGGCCTGGCTGTCTCCCAAGAATTCTGGGAAATGTGGTCTTTCTTTGAGGTGGGAGACACTATCTCTCTCCATTCACTTCCTTGGAGACACTCGACTGACAAGCCAGGCTCCCTGCAAGGCATCCCTGAAGACAAGTCAAATGAACCTACCCTGTTGTAGCCAGAAACCCAGACCTAGATAAGCTATGTGGAGACTCCTGCCAGCACTGAGATGCTTACACCACCACTGGATCAGAAGATTTTCTAGCTACTGGTTTGTGATCATGAACAGAACTTATTGATTGGTATTGGACAAATGGGCTAATATCGGACTGGTGACCTTGGACTGAACTGGGTTGAGACGCTTTTCTTAATGTTCAATTGCTCTTGTATATAAACCTTTCCCTTATATACGTATGTGTGATTATGAATTTTGTTTCTCTAGTCTACCCAGACTAACACATTCAATCAATGAAGAAATAGCACAATAATGCACATGGAAATCCAGTTTGTCCAACACCATTTGTTAAATAGGCTGTCTTTCTCCCATTGGATAATTTTAAAAGGTCCGTTATTGAAGATTAGTTGCCTGCAGGCTGATGCATTTATATTTCTAGGTTTTCTGTTCGGATCCATGGTCTATGTATGTCTCCTACCAGTACCAGGCTGTTTTTGACTATTGAGGATATGTAGTAGGGTTTTAGGTCAAACAGTGCTAGAGTTTACTACTTAATTCTTCTTTTTAAAATGTTCTTTGCTTATCTTGGGTCTTGTGCCTGTCCATATAAAATTGATAATTAGTCTTTCCATTTCTTTAAAGAATATATTTGGGGTTCTATCTGTAGATTGTTTTAGGTAGTATTGACATTGACAATATTAATGTGACCATGAGATATCCATAAATGGATATTCTACCGTTTATGTGGGTCTTTTTTAGTTCCTTGTAATAATGTTCTGCAGTTTTTTCTCTGTACAGATTTTCTGTAATCTTTAATTTACGCCTATGTATTTCATCTTTTGTGTGGTAACTATAATTGATATTGTTTTCTGACTGTCTTTTCCACAGCTCTCTTTCCTGGCAAACAGGAATCCACCTGAACATCACAGTATTCTTTGAAGATTTAGAAACACGATCTTGACAAGTACATAGATCTAGATGGTGGGTATGTTGACCAACCCACACTGTGACAATTGTGCTTAGCAAAAGTTTCTATGACTCTAAAACTTTTTTTTACTTACTACTTTTGTGTAAGTACAAACACCATAGTTCTGTTTTTGTTTTGAAAAAGTTTGTAAAGCAAAATGTATAGCGTAGATTTGACTTAAGTAACTTAAAAAAACCCAATTCATATACTTTATATTAATGCTTATGATACTTAGTTCTGCACATCACGTTTCAACCTTAAGTTTTTTACGTGTCCATCTTTTTTCAATCTTGCCAAACTCATTCTCACTTAGAATATTTTCTTTTTTTCATTTAGAGTATTTTCTTTTTTTTTTTTTTGCATCACTGCCCTCTGGTGGTGGGAGTAGGAGGCCCAGCCTTTGCTCCTGTGAGCTGGAATTGAACCTCCATCCCAGTGGGCTGCAGTCCCGCGCACAACCACTACGTCACTGGGGCTCAGGCCCTTTTAAACATTTTTTTCTACTTGAGCCCAAGATTTTTGGCTTCTCATTATTTTGTTTTGGTTTTGTTTTTGGGGCATCACTGCCCTCTGGTGGTGGGAGTAGGAGTCTCAGCCCTGCTGCTGGATTAGAACCTCCAAGCCAGTGGACTGCAGTCCGGTGCACAACCACTACGCCACCAGGGCTCAGCATTTAGAGTATTTTCACTAGCTTGCTTTCCTATGTGGAATGGAAAGTTCTCTTCCCCAAGATTTTTTGCATTCAACAACTTATGTGCCTCTAGGGTTGGGCTTTCTGACCAAAAAAATCTAGAATTTACATCGGAAATGGAATAGATAGTAAGTAGTAAAAATATTTACTTCTCAAGAGTTATATATGCATTTGCTTTTGGGGGATGGGGTGGCAAAATCTGGACTATGGGGATATTCCAGGGGTTGCTAATATGAAAATTGTGTGATTCTTCTGCAGAAAATTTTATGTACATGCTGAAGAAGAGCCTCGAATCCTTCCCCTTCTGGTCCCAGGGAAAGCTTGTTTATTCAGAGAGCAAAGGTTTCTCTACCTCTTAGGAGTAAAGATTCCTAATTCTGGAGATTCCACACCAAACAGACCTTGTGATACGTAGGGTGACACCATCTTTCACACCCATACCCTGGGAGAAGATCTTGGGTACATGGAAGCAGATGTAATTATAATATGAGTAAAAATTGCCTTTCTCTACCCCGGAAAGCATGTGTTCACTCTCAGGATAAATAATAAAAATGGATTATCCTAACATTCAGATTTGTTTCTATTATCTTTTTAAATTCAAGCTTTCAGAAAAAATAATAAAGTTTTTTAAATAAATGTTTATTTTTCCATAACAAAAATCCACTAAGATCCCAACATATATACTAAAAGTTTCATTCAAACTTTTCTCCAGAAAAAGCACCATACTTATGTTAGGTTCTAAAATACAGAGGAAAAAAATGTATTTGTATGCTAAAATATTCTTCTGGTTAATACTTTAAAGACTATTGACTTAACATAACATTGTTTGCAAAGATTCATTTAAACAAAGCAATACAGAAACTGCCTAAAATGCTATTTCTATCTCACCTCTAAGTTATAATCATCATATAGATACAACAAAAAGCAAGTTTATAGAGGTTAGATGGGCAAATAGGATTTTGGTAGGGAAAAAAAATGAAAAGACAATAGTAATATAGGTTCCCATTCTACTACTCAGGTTCCCCAACCCCTCAAATATCCTGAGGGGGCAATATATTTGTACCCAAATCTTGTTTCCTACTTTCCTCTAGGGCGGAAAATATCACCATTAAAAAACCATAATTGTTCAAGAAGAAGGTGATGGAATTTATTTTAAGAATGCTTTAGTGGGCTGAGCCCTGGTGGCGTAGTGGTTGTGCGCGGGACTGCGGCCCACTGGGACGGAGGTTCAATTCCAGCAGTGGGGCTGGGCCTCCTACTCCCACCACCGGAGAGCAGTGATGCCAAAAAAAAAAAAAAAAAAGAATGCTCTAGTATTATAGTACAGCAAATTGAACAGTTAGGAAACATGGTAAGTGATCTCTGACTCTGGATAAAGCTGGGTTTTGCATTCTAATTCTGGCAGTTACTAGCTGTGAACCCACGGGCCAATTCCTCAATCTTTCAGAGGCTCTTTTTTTAATCAACAAAGTGTTAAAAAAAAAAAAAAAAGGTCAAAGTCCTTACAAAATAGAGGCAGTCGTGTAAAGTGCCTGGTACGTTTCTTAAGGAATTACCAGAAAACTGAGAGGATGTCATCATTAATTTATTTCACTAAATATTCTCATTTCTTAGCCCTCTAATATGCAGAAGGCCAAAAAAACATTACTTAGCCAGTACTTAATTTATCAAAACTTTATGGTAATCCATATATTAATCCCCTTCCATGGGGAAAATGTTATTTTAGAAAAAAAATCTTGAAAGTACAAGAGTGTCATTAGTTTTATGGGAAGCAAACGAGGGGGGGGGGGCAGGGAGTAAACACTAAAACTGATGGTGATTACACAACTAATTTAAAAACACCATGGGGGAGGGTGTTCTAAAATTGATTGTGTTAATGATTGTACAGCTCTTCTTGATATAACTGAATTAATGAGTCGTGTGATATAGTGATTAAGTACCAATAAAACTGGGGTGGGGTGGGGAAAATAGTAGTTCCATTTGCCTCATATGCTAGAGAACCAATAGGTATGCTAACTCAAGACTTATTTTAATAACTACAAAAATTGGCAGGAAGGGCAGAATATTGTATTGCTCTGGAAGTTTAAAATAAAAAGAGAAACAGTTGATTTTTTTGACTCGAATACCAAAAGAAATTTGTAGTTTCTTAAATAGCAAGTGGGGGTGGGGAGAGCTTAATACAGCATACAGACAGACGTCTTGAACCACAGATTCACAACATAGCCAGAGACAGTCAAATCGAGGTCTCCTTGACACACCACCAACACCCCACCACACACACATAACAATCTTTAAAAGATTAAGACAGTATAGTCTAGATGCACTGGTATCTGGTTATTTATTACTTGATCAGTAGGAGCAAAGTGTGGAAAATTTATCTGGTATTTATCCTTTGGTCAAACCCTTCAATAAACCAGTCACAAGTGAAACTCTAGCAAGCTCTGGATTATAAGTGTTTCTAACCCAAATCCTAGACAAGAGACTCAAATACAGTCAAAAGAATGCATATTAAAGAGTGGATATACCACTGGGATGGAGGTTCAATTCCAGCTCACAGGGGCAAAGGCTGGGTCTCCTACTCCCAGCACCAGAGGGCAGTGATGCCTAAAAAAACTAAAAAAAAAAGTGGATATGCAAGAGTTAGCATTGTATTATAAAATATTAGGGGTTTTGAATTGTATTCTGGTTAGTGATAGCAAAATCACAAGGGAGTCTCCAGATTGGGTAAAAAGATCCTAACCTCTCCAAAAAGGAGATTTAAAATATAAATAGTCTTAACTAAAACCTCAGAGGGTCTATACTTAAAGTGTTTATCAGTGATCTCGATAAAAGTTGCCTGGTCCAATTCAAGTGTATCTGAAACAATCTAAAATAAGAAAGCTTTAAATCACACATACAGCCACACACACAAAAGAACAAAGAGTTTGAGTAAACTGTACTACTTAAACATTTACAGAGCCATCGTATGAGCAGACAAATGCACAACCATGTTCACCACAGCACTAGTCACAATAGTAAAAAGATGGAAGCAATCTAAATGCCGGAGTGGAAGAATGAGCATGAAATTGTGTGTGAAACACCTCATCATTTTGATGGATTTGGAGGGCATTAGACTGCAAAATCACAATAAATATTTTATCATACGGCTGTTAGGAAAAAAATCAAAATAAAGGTTCTTCATACCAAGATAAACAAGACTTTGAAGGCTAGAAGGGGAGGAGATATAAGCATTAACTTCAGGGAAGGGAGGTTAATATTCTAAAAGTAAAAAGAAAGAAAAGGTAGAGAAGCAGGGCAAGCTTTTGGGAGTTTTGATCATATGTCTAAATTGTTGAACACAAATATGATAAGCTGAAATGTAAGCCTCCACTGATTCACAACAAGGTTTTCTTAGCAGTGGCAATTCACACGTTAGGGCCCTGGTATAGTAACTGCTTAGCAGCTAACTGAAAGTTCTATGGCTAGAACCCAGCGGCTGCTCACTGGGACAAAGACCTGGAAAGAAGCCTGCAGTCTTTAAAACCCTATTGGGCCAACTCTCTCTGTCCTTTAAGATGGCTGAGAGTCAGAATCAACTCAATGGCAGTGACTATTTATACCTTAAGGAGGCCTGGTTTCTAACAGGAAGGTTGGCAGTTCAAACCCAACCAGTGGTTCCATGGAAGACCAGACCTGCAGATGAGCTCCCATTCAAGATTCCAGCCTAGGAAATGCTATGGGTCAAAAATCAACTCAAAGACAACTAACAACCACAATTATACTTGAAAGAATGCTTGCTATATTAGTATCCTGTTGCTGTTCTAACAAATTACTTCAAATTTGAAGGCTTACAACTACAAAAAACATATTGTCTCACAGGGTAGCAGCTCCCGGGTCCAAAGTTAGTTATTAGGGGATTAAAAGCAAGATGACAGTAGCAGGGCCTTGCTCTCCTCCCACTTCAAAGGCTCTTTTAAGGGAAAATCTGTTCCTTGACTCCTCCAGTTTCTTGCCTTGTCTCCTATCTCCACATCCAGTTACTAGCCTTGTTTCTTCCTTCCCTCTCTGTTTCTCTTACTAAGGCCCACTCAGATAATACCCATGTAATTTACCTCAAAGTCTTACCCACATCTGCAAAGACCACTTTATTTCCAAATAAAGTAATATTTACAGGTTCCAGGGGGTGGGATACATGTATCTCTTGTGGGAATGCATTGGAGGTTCAGAGGTAAAATCCTCAATTCTCTCCTGACATGTGTGAGCCTTGAGTTCACAACCTGGCCCATGTACACCCATGTACCTCAAGCACAACCACCTCTCATCACTCAATGCCAGCGTGCAGGCATGGGGCTGTGAATAGGCTTCAGTGGAACTTCCAAACTAAGACTGCGATAAACTAGAAAGAAAGGCCTAGTGGTCTTTCAGAAATCACCCACTGAAAAGTCTACGGATTACAGCACTCCAACTCCATTATATATAAGGTCACTATGAAGCATGGTCCAACTTGACAGCAGTTGACATCTTCGGGGGGCACTGGAAGCTATACTACAACCCACCAATGAATAAAACCAACTCCCCCAAGCTGACACTAAGGTCTATATGCAGTAAGATCAGTTTCCTTTGCTTTTTAAACTGTGAACTTTATCACAAAACAGTAGCTTGTAATTATTTAGACTGTTCACCTCTTCTTCTATAATGTCTTAGTTTTCATTTGTTGAGATTTGTTTCCCTTAACGTTAAGAAAAGAGAACTACACTTTTTTTTTCTTTAATTAAATACATTTACTGAGGGTTCTTACATCTCTATCACAATCCATACATTATTCCAATGTGTCAAACTCATTTGCACATATGCCACGATCATTTTCAAATCATTCTCTTCCAACTTGAGCCCTCATTTCTGTCCTCTCCCTCCCTGCCATTGCCAGCCCTCCCATATGAACCCTTGGTAAGTTATCATTTTTTTCCGTCTCTTACATCGTCCTGTTGCCCCTCACCCACTTTTCTGTTATTCATCCCCTAGAAGGGGGTTCTATGTTCAATTCTACCCCAACCCGCCCACCTTCCCCTAATCCTCCTAGTATCTCTACTTTCGTTGTTGGCCCTGAGGGGTTTATCCTGTATTTCCCTATGTTGTGAGCCCTTATCTGTAGCAATGTGCATGCTCAGGTCTAATCCAATTCGGAAGGTAGAATTGAGGAAATGATAGTGGGTTGAAGGAAGCACCAAAGAGCTAGAGGAAAGCTGTATATTTTCCTCAGTACTATACTGCACCCTGACTGGTTCATCTCTTCCCTGTGACCCCTTTGTGAGGGGATGTCAAGTTGTCTAAAAATGATCATTGGGTCTCCACTCCAAACCCCCACTCCCATTCACCTTGGGCATGGTTTTATTCTGGGTCTTAGATGCCTGATACTTGATCCCATCGACATTACATGCTCACACAGGCTGGTGTGCTTCTTCCATATTGACTTTGTTGCTTTGGAGCCAGATGGCCGCTTGTTTATCTTCAAGCCATTAAGACACCAGACAACGTATCTTTTGATAACTGGGCACCATCAGCTTTCTCCACCTTTGCCTATGCACCCATTTTGTTTTTAGCAATCATGTAGGGAAGGTGAACATCAAAGAATGCCAGACTGTTAGGACAAAGTGTCCTTGTGTTAAGGGAGTACTTGAGTTGAGGCTCAATGTTCACCTGCAACTTTAATTCTTAACATCTAGATATAAACTTATAGTTCTATTCCCCTCTCATTATATGTGTGTATTTATATATTTATTTACATATGTACATGCCTGTATTTAGGCCTCTAAATGTCCTTTGCATCCTGGTTTTTTCCTCTATTTCATTTTTACTTCCCTCTTGTTTCACCAACACATTAGGTTTAGTAATTCCTCACTGCTATGTTGCCCCTGATTGAGCCCCACTAGGCATCCTACAACCTTCCTTCCATTGATTTTAGTTCACTTGTTGTTCCCTCGTTCCTGGATTGGTTCCTTCCCCCCTTTCTTTCTCCCACCTCCCCTTCTCCTGTACACCCCCACAACCATTAGTCCCATTCTTTTCATTTCTGAATTATTTACCCCACCTATCTTATCTAGATAGACATGAAGATACATTAATAAGTGCAAAAACCAGGCAAAACCAAATAAAACAACAAAGGAAGTCAAAATCAAGAAAACAGTAACAGCAGCAGGAAACAAAAACAAAATAACAGTAACAAAACAAAGGCCACTGACTTTTGGAAAAGTCTATAAATAGTTCAAAGTCTGCTTGTTGGCCTTTATGCATGTTTTCCAATCAAGTCTGATGGGATGCCAAACTCTAGTGGGGTCCCAATTCTATTTCTGGTATTCCCTGGGAATTTCATCACTCTGCTTTGCTCCCCCTGCTGCTCTGCTACATGCCTTCAGTGTCTCACCCAGTATGGTTGCAGGAGCCAAACCCAATCCAGAGATACATACAGCAGTCAACTAAAAAAAAAAAGGGGGGGGGGCGACAAAGGAAAGGGAGGGAAGGTATGGGGGTGGGGTGGGGAAAAGGGCACAATTCCATAGGAGAAGAGAGAGACCAGGCTTCAACCCGATGCATCAGGACATGAATACAACATACTGGTATGTACCAAAGAACCAACAGAGAGATCTGCGGAGCTGGCCAATCTTCACTAGGTGGGCACCCTCTATGAATGTACTTGAGAGGACAGCACTGGGGCTACAACTTGGGGAGGGGGCACCTCAGATTAAGAGTACATGGGAGAAACGCAAAAGGATGGAAAGGGATGAGAAGACATCCTGGCCCACCAAGTCCCAAGGACGATGTTCCTGCTTGGAACAGACAACACATAGGAGGGACCATAGGGCTGGCCCCAGCATCCCTCATTGAACCATGATGCTGTGGGAGCAGCACTGGAGACACAATGTGGGAATATTGCACAGAGACCTTAGCTTTTTTGATAAAATTCTTTTCCTTTCAATATTTATTAATCCCTACAATTATTCCAATCACTCTTGCTTTCCTCCTACATAAAACATGGGAATAAACAATTTGCTCCTTAATTAAAACAATACTTCCTTACAGGATACAGGTGTTAGGAGTTTAGAAATTTACTCAAGACTAGAAGTACTGGGGACCAGTAATAAATTCTAAGTAAGCAATTTTAATGGTCATTATAACAGTGCCTATATTAACAATCACCTCATAAAAATTACTTCCAGCAATTTGACCTAAAGCTACAGCTGTTAAAGGAGATATTAATAGTTTCTGTAAGCTTCTAAAAGAGACAAAGAAAGTTCTTCATTGAAAAAGCTGTCATTGTGCTAACCATCTGGAATTAACTCCTAAATTACTTTTGGTAACAGTTTCTTTATTTAAAAATGGCAATATAATCAATTCTTAACTGTATTCTATCTTTCCACATTATGGTCCTTGAGCAAGAACCTTTCAAAGGTGATTTGACAAATATTCATAATCCAATCTGATTAATATTTTGAGTGCCATCTCAGTATTTTTATAGAGAAAATAAAGTGTCGGTTTTTGTAAAGCTTCAATTACAAGGAAAATCTAGACCATTTGTTGTGAGCTGTGCTTTACCTACCATACATCACTCATCACAATCTCATCACCTCCACTCTATCCCCATGACATCATGCCTCCCTCCCAGTATCTTCTCAATAGCCCAATTCAGTCTTGCCCTAGTACAGGGTGGAATCTGATGTCCAAAGGGAGAATTAAGTCATCATGTTGCTGCATCTTCAACCATGGAACAAAGATTTAAGCAGTTACTAAGTAACCAAGGCACCAGTTAATAATAAGACAAGAATTACAGCCCAAGTACCTGGCGTATGGAATATGTGAACTGGATGAATTAAAAACAGGGAGGGGAAGAGAGAATCTGTTCTGGAGGAAAAATTTATAGGCGGTTTTTAAATACTTATTTCTTTATAGACAGGCATCAAAGAAACAGCTCATTCTGCTTAAAAATTTAACTTATTTTAAAATGTCATAATTATACACTATTTGTTTTTGTTTTGTTTTATTTTGGGGGTCTCACTGTCCTCTGGTGGTCGTGGGAGTCACCCAGTGCTGCTCCTGAGGGCTGCCGCTGGATTTGAACTACCATGCCCGCAGGCTGCAGTGCCCACACTCAACCACTCATGCCTCCAGGGCTCAGCCCATAATTATACACTATTAACTTATAAATGAAATGATACATCATACGTTTGTATTAAACTTATAATATTTAACATCATGCAACATTTGAGATACTAAGTATGATGTTTTTTTTTTAACGTGTAAAACTAGGTATGATACTATAAGGGTTGCTTAGGTCAGTTGGTGACAATCTCCGATACATTACTATCCTTACATTTGATGTTTACCTTCTAAGACCTTTTTGACTACATTTTTATTTATTACTGAACTAATGTTTTCATCGAACCTCAGCAATGAATGAAGCAAATTTAGTGGGATTAATACTCAATTTATGTTCAAGTCAAATTAACATGTATCCACACAGATGGATACACCACACAGAATATCAAGATCGAAAACTTAGAAAAAAATGAATTTGGATACATATATGCCTTGTTAAATGGATAAAAGTCCATACATATTATAGGCAGTAAACATAAACTCTCGTTGAGGAAGTCGAAATACATCAAATGACATGTTCTGTCAACCAAGTGTTGGCAAGAGTAGGCAATGTCCAGGAAATACTATTCACCCCATAGTACACAGCCGAAGAGGAAACCAGGGAGGGAAATTGCAAACTAGGGGATATAATGTTTGCAGAGAGGCTGTGAGGCGTGTCTCCTCTGCCCTCTGCCCAATTTTGCAAATTCGACCAAGAGACCTAGCTCTCTCAAGTAGATTCAGAGTTTTGAGTATTCCTCCATTTAAGTTTCCATGACAGCCCATAAATACCCTGACATGAGACAGGGCAGTCCACCCCAGTTTTCTCTCTACAGACCCATCAGAGTATGGTTCTTACTTAGTCACAGGTTTATACTGACCCTCCAGTTACCAAGTTGAGCCATTATGTCCAAGATAGACAACATTTATCACATCCAGAAAGACTTGAGGAGGTAGTGAAGTTCTATAGAGAACTAATTAATCAACATTCATTCTCATTACCATTAATCTTTTTCCAGGGGCCTTTTGTCCACCCAAATTAGAAGTTAACAGACTCGTGATTTAAAAAGTTGAGTTCAACAATTTAAGATCCTATAAAGGAAAAAAAAACTATTTACTGAGACCTGCTCTGTAATAGGAAACAAGACCCTGCCAGGATTTACTGACTAGTGCAGTGAGCAGCTCCTAAAGTTATATTCAAGTACCAGTTGGTAAATGCTACAGAAGCACAATGTGGTCAAATGGGGTGCACGGCAATCAGAAAAGGTTTTCAAATGACAAGACTCTTCCCTTGGGAAGGTAAGTATAAGAGGACATTATCTATGTGAGGGAAAAGGAAAGCCATCTCAAAGGACCAAAATAGTAAGCAAAGACACAACTCTGTATGGTATGTTTGGGGGAGTTGGGTAGTAGAGGTGCTAGAAGCAACGCAAGATGAGGCCAAACTGTGAGATTGCCAAAGGCCTGATCTGCCATGCAAAGATGACCAAAAAAAAAAGACAAGTGGAAAAACAAGGTTAAGATTCGCCTTTCAGATTAGCAGATCAACTCTGGCAACAGTGTGAATGAATGTGGGAACTAAAAGGCTTGTGCAATCAAAACAAGAGACAGGAAAGTCTAAGCAGGGCTGTTAATAAGGGTAATTTAGGAGGGGCAGATTTGAAAAATACAAAATAAAAACACATAAATGTAGGAAATGAGGGGGGGAGGAGAGAAAACAATTATCACATTTATGGTTGTGGAAATTTTGATACTAAAAAGTGAGCTGGCACAACAGGTAGGTGTGATGAGAAGCTGTATTTGTAGTTGTTGGGTATAAAGTAACACTGGTCATCAAGAAAATTAAAAATATTTCTAAAGCATGAAAGTTTCTGGTGGGAGACTTTCATTTATAGTAGACGAAACTCTAGGAACACGTAGTTTTATCTAAAAAAAAAAAAAAAGGCCAAAGGGAGCTGTTTGAGGTTGTTGGGGCCTTCACTGAACTCACAGTGCAAAATGACTAGGATTCCAAATGCTTCCACTAGTACCAACTGCCCAGTATTACTGATAAGTTATTTTTGAACCAGCAAATAACCCATTATCAATAATACTACTGGACAGGAAGAAATTTACTGGGGAAAATCAACCCCATTATGTAAACTACTCATCTCAGACACTCCAAAAGGCTCCATTGTGAAAACCTGCTGAGCTGAAATAAAGTACCTATTGCACAGGTTCTGTGATGAAGATATGATGGGTATTATTGTCATAAGAATATTTTACCTTATATACATACATTACAAGGAGAAACTACAAACTGTTAACTCCTAGGGAGTAATAAGTATTAACCCAAACTGTCTATTCAGTTAAGTTCTACTTTGGGTTACAGCATGACACCAAGTCAAAAAACCAAACTCACTGCCACTGAGTTGATTCCAACTTACAGCAACTCTATTCTAGAAAATTCCATTTGTAATGTTTGTAATGTCTCCTGAGTTAAATTATCACGTAGACAGATAAGGGGTCAACAAAAGTATCTAGAGTCAAATTCCAAGAATTTGTGAGCATATCATTTTACGTGGAAAACAAGAGCTCTGTTGATTTATGGATTTTTTTTTGGATATACTGAATTAAACAGTTGGGTCCAGTGTAAGCTTGGGATTTTTCCCGAGAAGATGTTAAGAAGCAAGCAGGTCAAAAAGATGTGAAGATGCTACAACTGTTGGTTTGGAATGCATCTGACCTCTAGAAACTAGAAAACTCAAGAAAATGAATTCTCTTAAGAGTTTACAGGATAAGCACCATCTTGCTAACACTTTAAATCCTTTAAAACTCATTTTAGCCCTCTGACATCCAGAACCAGGAAACGGTTTCCTAACCCAATTGGAGTCTTTTTCCCTTCTGCCAAAAAAAGAAAATTAAACAACCACAAGAGGCGTTGTCTTTAGTCCCAAACTAACACCCTCTGTTCTGGTCGAGTTGATCCCAACTCATAGCTACCTTAAAGGACAGAGTACACCTGCGCACAGATATCAGGTTTCTGAGGCTGTCGGTCGACCTGTACAGAAGCAGACTCTCACGTCTCTCTCACAGGGAGAAGCTGTTGGATTTGAATCACTGACTTTTCAGGTAGCCAACCATTGGACCAAAAGAGTTTTTAGAGTTGACATATATAATACAAATTTCTTGCTAAGGGCATGAAACATGAAAGTGAGCATAAGAAACACTGTTTCCACGTTGCCCTTTGTAAAAGCAACACAGCTATACCAAGTTGTATCTTCCCCAAAAGTAGCAATTAAAGAACCCCTGGCAGTTTTCTCAGTCTTGTTAAATGTTTGCTGCCACTAGGAGGAGACATAATTGATGACTGAACTACGAGTAAGCCAATTTTCTATGACCATGGGGAAGCAGCTCTGCTTCAAAATACTTGGGTGAACATGGACATGTCACCCAGACTTTCTCATTTGTAAATTAGGATTTTTGTACTAAGTAGCCAAAAGATCCCTCTAAATTCTAGTCTCTAATTCAAAACTTGTTTATACATCCTTGACAGTTCAATGCCTAAAGACAGTACAGTTCTCTCACAACTAACAAACTGTCACAAGCAAGGTTTTCTATTTTTTTGTTATTATTTTCTTAGAAGAGTTGTTTGCATAACCACTTTAAGGCAATGTTTCCCAAAATGAGTGACATAGCCCCCTGGGAAGGTGGGGTGGGGGGGGACCCCCACTGGAACAACCCAGAGGGGCTGGAAAGGCCAAAACCCAAACTTTACCCTGGATTATGGGCTAGATTACTAAAGTTTTAATTTGGTGGGGCAGAGAGAGAGAAGTGGGGTGCTGAGTAATACCCCTGAAAAAATGTAGTAGGCCAATCAAATTTGGAAACCTATGCTTTAGATCAGGATGGGGCACATTAAAATTATCAAAACAACTAACATAACAAACCTCAAAGGGAAACTATTTCAGGCACTGAGAAAGAGAGAGAGAGAGAGAGAAACCAACCACTACCTCCCTGCCTTGGAGTCAATGAGGACTCATGGAGACAGCCTGAGGTTTCTGGGGCTGTAACTGTCTATGGGTAGCTTTTTGAACTGCCAACCATGGTGATCACAGCCCAAGGTGTAAACAGCACATCACCAGGACTCATCAGCCATCATGTTAAGGTTGAGTTAAGTAGATGTTTGACCAGGATGGCCTGAGGATGCTATAAATATCCAAATGACCCTTTGCAGAAAAAAAAGGTTCCTCACCCCTTCGGAAACATTTCTTGGTGTCAGGGGTTGTATATTTGTTTTTAGATTCTTTTGCTCACATCTTCAATTTTTGATTTCTTGAATTCTTAATTGTCTGTCCCTCTATTCCTTTACTAGTACCTTTACTTCCTGATTCTCATCTCCCATCCTAGATCTCACCCCCTTTCTTAAAAAGGTCCCAGTCTCTATTGCCTAAGGGGTTTCCAGTTCTACTACTTTTTTTAATCACTTACTACCAAATCAACAAGTCACCAGCAACTTCAAACTAGGACTGGGACATAATTAAAAATCTTGGCCTTGGACATTCAGAAATCTCCCACTCCTACAGAGTACTTTCAATTCTCCCAGGATCCTAAGACCAGGAAGCACATATGATATTTCATAATATCCTGAGCAGAGCTGAAAAACTCTTGAGTTCCTAAGTAGAGGCAAGGAGTCCTGTTGCCAAAAGGGTTATTCATTTGGCTGCAGTTCGAAACCACCAGGCATTCTGCTGGTGAACGATGAGACTTTCTAATTCCTTCAAGAGTTAGTCTTGGAAACTCACAAGGGCATTTCTATCTTGTCCGATAGTGTCACTGAGTACGAACTGATTCGATAGCAGTGAGTTTGTTATGATTTGGACCATTAGTTATGATTTGGACCATTAGTTACAAGATCAGCAGTTCGAACCTACCAGCCACTCTGCTGAAGAAAGATGAGACTTGCTACTTTCTACAATGAGGTTGACTTTAAGTGGAAGCAAGGGAAGTTACCAACTTCATATCTCTAAAATCACACTCAAATTCACTGCCATCAAGTCAATACCGGGTCATAACAACCCACTGTGGGTTTCTGAGACTGTAATTGTTTGCAGGAGTACAAAGTGCAGTTTTTCTCCTGTTGGCTTCCAATAATTATGTACAGATTTAATGGCATAAATCAGCATCCCAATTTCAAAGAGAGGGAATATGAAGCACAACATAGGCAAAAAGCTAAGCTTAAGATTTACATAAACTGGGGCTGAGCCCCAGTAGCATAGTGGTTGAGTGCAGGGCTGCGGTCCATTGGCTTGGTGGTTCAAATTCAGCAACAGCTCTTTGGGAGCAAAGCTGGGTAGCTCCCACTACCACCAGAGGGCAGTGATGCCCCCAAAAAATAAAAATGAAAGATTTACATAAACTTATAATTAACCTCTTGACTTCTATGTTAAATACTGTGTGTAAGAGTTCTATATATAAAAATATCCCAAAGCAGTTCAATGCAAGTTCTTTTAAGTTTGAAACTAGTTCATGAGTCCCCCCTCAGACTGACACAACCACATGCAATGATACACAATGCAGGAATATCATAGGCTGGAGGGTGCAGAATCCTGTGAATTCCTGGATTGATGGAGACATAGTAGGTCTCCACCTGCTCTCCCAAGGTGTGAGCAAGCAGAAAAGGAAAAGAGATGGGGAGAGTCCTACTCCTTATAAGAAGGCCACACCCCCAAGAAGACAGCATCAGGCTTTCACCTGATTGACAGGGTGGACTCCACCCTTACACTTTGAAACATCTTCAAGTTGACATGGAATTATATAACTACCACAGTGTCTTCATTTAATAAACAAGGAAACTGAGCCAAATACAAATCCATAAACAATCAAGCAAATTACTTAATGGTCTCAAGTTTCCTTACTTATAAATTTAGACTTTCTATGAGTAGCCTCAAGATACACTCTGTGGATCAATATTTGTCTATAAATCCTTGACAGTCCAGTTCTCTTGAGTGAAGAAGGGGCTCAGGTGTCAGAATAAAGGCGAAACCCAGGTCAGTTAACAAAGGTCATGCCCTAACCCCATCTAACAAACCATTGCTACTACCACAGCTAATAATATTAACAATGATGAGGCCATCAACATAGAGATGCTTGCTACAGTATCAAATAAGAAAATTATTTCCAATCATTAGAAACAACAAATACTAACTCTACATACTATAACTAGGATTATTTTCAAAATGATGATGGAAGAATTAATTTTCACCCGTGCTACACTTACAACCATGTAAAAAAAAAACCTTGGTTTAGAAGGAAGCATCGAGTTAACAGAGGGTGGCAATTCCCCCTCCCATATTTTTCAACTTCCATAATTATTGTCATAGTATGTGTACAAATTTTAAACAACAATTTAAGACAATAGACAAGAATAGAGGGACGAAGATTACGTTTTCCTGGTAGTCCTTTGCCACAAATATCTTTTGCAAAAAATTGGCTGTTATGGCAAATACATGCAACCACAAACTGGTAGTCAGGAGACTCCATTCTTTTTTTCTGGGTTCTCAAAATGACTTCAAAATGTAAAATCAATTTAATAATGTCTTCTTTTCTCATTTTGCTAGCTCCTAAATTCTGCGACTTGTATGCAAAGAACTTAACATAGGCAAAAAGTTGCCCCAGAAGTATCCCACAAAGTCTGGAAGAAATCCCAAAACTTAGAAAAGTGAGCATCACAATCTTTAGGTTCACAAATACAGAAAAACTGGCACAACTCATATATACTAGAAATCAACTTGCACATTCAGCTATATGAGACAGCCTCAAATTATTATGAAAAAAAGTACACTATCATTTCATTCCATTGCTGTACAAACATCCAAAGCTGCTCCTTGAATGTACATATGAATGTATATATGCTTAGGGGAACTGTTTTTTCTCTACCTTCACTTTTTAACAAAATCCTTAAATCTAGGGCACTTAACCTTTCTGGGACTGAATCTATGAGAATCTAATGAAGTGGAAGAATTCTCAATTCAGAAAGGTAAACCATACTAAAAGCATACGCAAACAAAACTTCAGACAATGTATTTATGGACCTGCAACTGAAAGCCAAAAACGCGTCTCTCTAAAACAGGACACCTAACTTGAACAGAGAAACAAGGGTTATCTTCTCCAAACTCCCTCCTTCAATTTTAGAACATCAGAACTTCTACCATCAAAGGCAGCTTCCACATTCATTCCTGGAATGCACACCCAACAACAGACACTGGTTACTTATCCCATTGCTATGAGGAATGCTGATTCTCTACCAAGAACATTGCCATGAAAACACAAAGGAAACTTAGTCTAACCACAAGAATGATCCACTGAAGTATATACAATCATTAAGAATGCTACTGGCTGAGCCCCATTGGTGTAGTGGTTGTGCGCGGGACTGCGGCCCACTGGGATGGATGTTCAATTCCAGCAGAAGCTCCACAGGATCCAAGGCTGGGCCTCCTACTCCCACCACCAGAGGGCAGTGATGCCCCCAAAACAAAAACAAACAAAACAAAAAAAAAGATGCTACTAAACTGGCTATGAGAAAAGTGTTCATGATACCAAAAAAATTAAAATGACATTCTGTTAGGTTATTTATAAAAGACTCGGTTATGGGCTGAGCCCCGGTGGCGTAGTGGTTGTGCGTGGGGCTGCAGCCTACTGGGATGGAGGTTCAATTCCAGCTCCACGGAGCAAAGGCTGGGCCTCCTACTCCCACCACCAGAGGGCAGTGATGCCTAAAAAAAAATTTTAAAGACTAGGTTATAACTATATTGTATGCCAAACAAGCCTAAAGAAATACATCAAGTTATAATGTGAGAAAAAAAATACATCGAGTTTAAGAGCAATTAAAATGAAGCACTGAAAGAATGGACAATTTTTTCCTACTTAATTAAAACAATTATTTTCTAAAAAGATAATCTTTTAAAGAAAATTAATATGGTGATACTTCAAGATCCTTTTAAATAATTTAGTACTTGCTGTTAGATGCCCTCAAGGCAATTTTCTACTCATAGTGACCACCTGTGCCTGCCCAAGACGCTCTTTTAGGTTATAATCTTCATGGAAGGAGCCCTGGTGGTACAGCAGAGTAAGCAGTGGGCTGCGAAACGGATGCTGTTTGGCACCTAAAGCCCTGCTATTCCCCAGCTATTCCTGGAGGGAAGGACAGAGTAGTCTGTTTCCAAGGATCTTCACTCTCAAGAACCTTAGGGCACCTTTTTGGTCTGTCCTACAGGGCCTCTCCAAATTGGACTTGATGCCTCAAGCAAGAGGTCTCTTTGGTTGAAAATGTTTACAGTGGATCTCCAAGTCTTTTCCCCTGGGAAGTCAATGGGTGGTTTACAAACACCAACCTCTGGGTGAGCCACCAAGTGTTCAACTGGTGTGCCACCAGAACTTCTTCATACTCAGTTATGACCAACACTACTCACTGCCTTCAAGTTGATTCCGAAACATAGTAGGGTATGCACACTGGGCTGCTGTCATATCAGTGGTATGAACCCACCAGCCACTCAGCAGATGGGTCATCTGCTGCCCACATGTACTGCCTCAGAAATCATAAGGAGCGGTTCTACTCTGCCCTATGGAGTGGCTATGCATCAGAATAAACTCAGTGGCAGTGGGTTGGTTATCGATTACTCTAAATAATATTCAATTACTGAAACATGAGCACCTTTATTTACATATATCCCCGTTACTTTACAGTCACATGAGATGTTCCTTGAGAAGAGTATATACGTATAACATCTTTCCACTAATTCAGTGGGGCCCATTTCAATCAAAATTATTCTCTTTGAAAGTTTTACCTTCCCCCTCAATTCAGTAAGCCTAAACAACAGAGATGATTTTCCCGTCTTGTTAAGTGTCTTTACTGACAGATTTTCTAGAGTTGCTATTACAAAAGTCTGTTACATATCAGGCCAAATTAAATCACAACATGTAATTTTCAGCCCATTAACAATACTGAGTTACTAGTTGGGCTGCTAGCCCACTAGGTACTCTGCAGGAGAAAGATGAGACTTTCTGCTTCTGTAAAGATATATAGCCTCGATTGAGCCCTAGTGGTGCAATGGTTGTGTGCAGGACTGTAGCCCACAAGGCTGGCGGGTTCAAATCCAGCAGCAGCTCTCCAGGAGCAAGGCTGGGCTTCCTACTCTCATCAGGGCACTGATGCCCAAAAAAAAAAAAAAAGGTATATAGCCTCTGAGGAGCTGATACCAAGAGCCCAAGCAGAAAAAGTTTTGAAAAGAACGCTGGCAACATATGTACAGATGGTGCTTGACACAGGGATATAGGTATAACTTGCGAAAAGAGGTATAAGAGCCCCCAATAAAATAAAATTTTAAAAAGAAAACTGCAAACACATGGATTTTAATCAATGTCACAAAAATGTATATGAGTTGTTGATGGAAAATAATTTGTTCTATAAACCATAATAAAACATTGCTTAAAAAAAAAAAAGATTTCTAGCCTCAGAACCTCATAGGGTTGTTGGTTCAACTCTATGAATTGGGATTGCCTCAATGTCAGGGAAGTTTGGGTTTTGATCAACTTTGAAAGGCAATATGGGGGGGGGGGGGCTAAATGGGCTCATACACTTAACAGACTTGAGAAAGATTTCAAAGACCTCTACAAAAAATAAATAAATAAATAAAATTTTTAAAAAGACCTCTACAATTCTTCCCAAATGCTCCCTCCATTTCCACTCCCAAATACTCTTACAGGTGGAAAGTCAAAATTTTGAAAGACACAAAACTGTGCCCAAGATGAATGCCATGGATCAAACAATCTTTTTAGTACTTACAAAAACCCAGGGCAGAGGGCTGAGCCCCGGTGGCGTATGGTTGTGCGCGGGACTGCGGCCCACTGGGACGGAGGTTCAATTCCAGCAGTGGGGCTGGCCTCCTCCTCCCACCACCGGAGAGCAGTGATGCCCCCAAAAAAAAAAAAAAAAACCCAGGGCAGAGCAGAACTGCCTCAAAGGGTTTATATCACTGCAAATCTGTAGTGAAATAGGTCACCTCTTTCTCACGGAAAATGTCTTGTTGAGTTAAATCTCTAAACCAGAGGTATTCAAACTTTTTAAACAGGCGGCCAGTTCACTGTCCCTCAGACTGTTTGAGGGCCGGACTATATTTAAAAAAAAAAACACATACACACAAAAAAACACTATGAACAAATTCACTGCGGTTCCTGGATGAATCGGCTGCTAAGTAGGGCGGGAGCGGCAAGAACATCTGCATGTGGCTCGAGGGCCGTAGTCTGAGGGCCCCTGCTCTCAATCTTCAGTTACCAAGCATTTTATCCACAATGCCAGAGATCTTTAAACACACACACACACACACACACACACACACACACACACACTTGTATTTACTGTAGGCCTTACGGTTTTACAAAAACTTTCATTAAATTCATTTTTGTGCCTTTACAAACAGCCTGTGCGGTCAGTTAGAGAAATATTATTTGTACTTTATAGAAAACCATCTTAGAATGAACAAGAATCTTACTAGCAGTGGAATCAGAGCTAGAAACGAAGTCTCCTGCCTTCAGTTCTGAAGCTCCTTCTATAAGTCAACACTGCTCCTTCTGTACTATAGTGAAGCCTTCCATAAAACATTTGCTGGTTTCCAAGACAGCCATTCCAGACTGAATTAGACTCTATATAGCAAGTAGTGTTAATACAATCTTTTTAGTACTTACAAAAACCCAGGGCCAAATCAGGCCAAATTAAACCACAACATGTAATTTTCATGAGGATTTAATGCAGTTACTGGCATGGGGGCATACATCTTTTAAAAATGAAGAACCAGTTGGTTTTAAATTAAATCAACATGCTGTATGTATTGGGGGCAATACAGAAGGGGGCAAGCAGAATATCCTTCTAAAACGAAGTCAAAATGAAATACTACAGATATGCACATTTCACAATAGCTAAGAGAAGTAATGATTAATAAGAGGAGGAAAAAAGTGGACAAATGGAAATCATGTTTTTCCATCTTGAGTTTTTGTTTGCTCTTTTAGGAAATAACTTCTGCATTTTCTTTCTCCCAACAAATAGTAGTAAGATTTAGACCATAGATTATAAAATAACGGAGTGTTAGAACTGCTGGTTCTGTGAAACCAAGTTCAGAAATCCAAAGGCCCATTTCTAGACCATCTAGACTATTAACTTATACAGCTTAAGTTAACCTATTATTTTATCATTTTAATTCTCAAATCTGGTCTGGGCCCCCGTGGCATAGTGGTTGAGTGCAGGACTGAGGCCCACTGGATTGGCAGTTCAAATCCAGCAGCAGCAAGGATGGGTAGCTCCCACAATCACCAGAGGGCAGTGATGCCCCCCAAGAAAAATTCAAATCTATAAAGTCAAATAACAATTTACAAAAACTGCTTTCTAATGAACTAAAGAGACAATCAAAGTCCTATCCAATATTTTAATTCCCATCATTCACTACAAAAAAACAGTATTTCTTAAGCATCTTCTATATGTTCTCCATGTTACTCACTGACATCAAGTCAATTTGGACTCACAGTGACCCTCAATGGTCTAGGTAGAACAATGTCTTAAGGTGCCAGAGTCCATACATCTTTCCAGGCACAGAGAACCACTTCTCCCACAGTTCTTATTGGACTACGCTAAGATGGAAGATAAAATAGAAAGGAATGGACTTTACCAAATCTAGCCGAATAAAGCAGCAGGACATGCGTAACTAACAATGCAATACCTATGGTTACCTAACAAAACTTGAGATACCTGCTGAACACAGCCCTCAAAGAGAATGAAGCTAGCTTTGCTCTTGATAAAATGTGAAAATATCTGTCAATAAGTTTAGGTAGACAGAGAAGAGGTAAGTTGGTTGGTCTGGTCTTTGGATTCCCAAAGCCTTTGGGTTCACTCACCTGTTACTGCATTTAATAATATACTGAATGGTAGTTTGTCATCCTCGCTTAGACTGTAAATTCCTCAAGGATAAAGACCTGGTTCAATTTACTTTCTATTCCCCAATGCCTAGCATTGGGTAAGGTACACATAGACGATATTCAATAAATGTCTTTCCATCAGGCAAGCTAAGGATAGGATTCCTTTGCTCCACCCCCCACTCCCCATGGTTTTAACCGATACTGTTTGTGCAGCTCATTTACTGATTGTCTCTCTCAAATCCAAAACCATCCTTGTAGATTCTGTTCTGTGATTGCTGGGGCTGAGACTGTGTAATTACATTTCACCAACTCCTTTGCCAGCCACCTCCCAGCTAATTTTTGCCTATGGGGGTAGTAAATGAAGATCAGAAAGCAGGAAGAGAGGTTGAGGGGACTTTCATTTCCTGTCAGCATCACCCCAACGGCAGCCCTGCACCCTGGAAGCAGCAATTGGTTCCAGCCTGCTTTTTTTGGTGGTACTTTCAGAACCAGTCTACCACATGCTTTCAGATGGACGAGTAACAGCAGAACAATGCTGCCCTCAAAGTTTCAAAGTCCACATCCGTGGAGCCTCTTCCTCAGAGCTCATAGGAGCTGGTTACTGTAATGTTCTTTCATTGCTTTTCCATCCCTATCCTTTCCTAAAAGCCTGTCAAGCTAGCCAGCTCTGTATTAAATCCCCTTGGCTGAAAATCCTACTGAAGTTTCTGTTTTCCTTACTGGACTCTCATATACTGTTAATCACTGCTCTACTTTGAGATACCTTCGTGCTTCACTGAAAGGGAGAGGCAAAAAAAAAATTGGGGGAATTATTATTCCAGATAAATTGATTTTAAAGGACACCTTAAAATTCTTTAAGTTTGCGTCTATAGAGTTATGGCATAAAAGCATTTTCATTTTCATGAGTCTGAGAAAAAAAGAGGAAGACATGAGCAATCAAATTCATTATCTGAATCAAATGATGTTGCTTATCCCAAGCACACACTACGGTCTTACAGGAGTGCATACCCTAGAACAGTTGTGGAAAGGTAGGATTGGGCTGCTGTTCCCACTAGTTCCTCATAGTGACCATGAATGACACCTAGCTGAATATGAATTTCAATATTTAAGGAGGCTTGTGTGTTAAACGTGGCCCCTAAGTGACAGTCAATGACTTCATCTGTGCAACAAAAGAAATAGCTGATCTGTTCAATCCAGGAGAAAGCTTAACCTTGAGATGTAACTATTCCTTCTTAAAAAGG
Source organism: Nesogale talazaci (assembly GCA_004026705.1). NCBI lineage: Eukaryota > Metazoa > Chordata > Mammalia > Afrosoricida > Tenrecidae > Nesogale > Nesogale talazaci. The sequence continues at coordinate 303,401 of PVJH01000385.1, forward strand.
CTGTCACACTTTTCTCTTAAAATACATGTGATTTTCAATGTATACACTGACTATATCCCAAGACAGCACCAGAAGAAAACCTTCCTTGTTGCAGAGTCCTTAAGTAGCAACACATCTGTGGAAAACAACCAAAAGGTTGAATTTAGTGTGGTCTATAACTTCACTTAATGGATCTCACTGGGCAATTTTACCTGAGGTTAATTTCAAATCTGTGCTTTCATTATCGTACTTAGACTGTTTTATAAAATTGTCACTAAAACATCAAATATGTAGATTCTGCAAACATGCCCTTAATTCTGTCCCAGAATTAGATGAAAGAGAAAAGAAATTCAAAGAACAGGTAACTTTCTCAGAATCACTGACAAAAAGGGGTCAAAAGGCTCGGCTGGACAGAGCTGCAAACAGTCTGCTTCCAGAGGATTTCACCATGCCACCCCTTGGGGCAGCTCTAGATCCTCTAAGAGTTGTTATGAAATGGAGTCAAACTGATGGCAATCAAAGAGCTGTATGAACACCCAAGTCAGAGGCACTATTATGTATTAAATCCAACTATACTGTCTACATCTATTGCCTAATACCCTAAAGCAAAAGAGATTTTTTAAAAACAATTATAATTATAAAAGTCCACAGCTAGCTTTGGGCAGCATAAAGTTGGAGATCAGGTCACCTACCCCTTTAGCATCTATAAAGGCAGAAAGGGACTCACTCCTTAAAAAAACCCAACTCTAATGGAGTCCATTAGAACTCATGGCTACCCTACAGGGCAGGTTAGAAATGCCCCTCTATCTCTGGCAGAAGGTCAAGTCTCTCATTAACACTGACAGCATATCCATATGAAAGCAACCAGTGTAAGTCATCCCTCCACAAGAGGCACCAGAAAGGGAAGAATGGAAGGGAAAAAAAAAAAACAGAATAGGCTGCACCACCCCCCACCCCCCCACCCCACCCCCACCCTTCCGGCGTAGTGGTTGAGTGCGGGACTGTGGCCCACTGGCTTGGAGGTTCAAATCTAGCAGCAGTTCTCCAAGAGCAAGGCAGGGCCTCCCACTCCCACCAAAGGGCACTGATGCCCAAAACAAAAAAAAAAGAACAAAATAGCAGGACCAATTAGGTTGCACCCCAAAGTACATGAGGACCCACCTAGGTAAATGAAAGTAAATATTCAGTAAATTACTCTGACAACTGAGATGTCAGAGAACAACCTCCCCAAACTTGTTTTAATAATTATTGTCTGGTGACAATATCTGTCTCCCATAGCATACACAAAAATCAACACTAATTAAAATATCAATTATAGATCTCAGTGTGCAAAATGTATGCAGTATGACCAGTACTTTTTTCCTTTTCAAAAGACTCTAGAATGAATCATTTGCAAGATGATAAGGATCTGGGGCTGAGCCCCGGTGGTGTAGTGGTTGTGCATGGGACTGGGGCCCACTGGGTTGGAGGTTCAAATCCAGCAGCAAGGCTGGGCCTCCTACTCCCACCACCAGAGGGCAGTGATGCCCCCCCCCAAAAAAAGACAAACAAAAACAAACATGCAAGATGATGAGGATCTTTAATTCATACTAAAAACACGATGTTAATGGAGTTTAATATTAACTCACTGCTCCTTCTAGAAGGAATTATGCTTTTTTGCTAATATACAGAAATGAAACTGTCACTGAAACATCTGGTTATATATTATTCACTAGATATATATCATCTTTACTCCAAAGACTGCATAATATAAACTCAAATCATGAATAAATCAGATGAACAATACAGACCTGACACCATCCACTGAAGGTTAGTAACACAGAAATGAAATTCCAAGATGCTTTCTGAACCCCGGTAGATATTGGTATGGGCTCAACCCTGAGAACTCATTGTTTCGAGTGCTCTGCAGACAAGAAAACCTAAAAATTGCCAGGACTGTGAATGTCTGCATTGTCTATAGTAATATGTTAAGTCATCTACTTTGGCTTATTCTATTCAGCACACTCAAAAGAATCATCAGCATTTTTTCAAATAGTCAAGGATAACTGACAAGCAGTTTTCTTCATAAATTCTCCATTTTACTACTATATCACACCTACCATAATTAACCTCAGGTATAGGAGGGGAACAAATTAATTCACATCTTTAGAAGAAATGAGGGATCATATGTGCTGTACTAGCCCTGGAAAACAACAGCCTTATATCACCACCTACTCATTACCTTACTAAAAAGTACATCAAGAAGTGCACACTCAAGATTTTCTTGGTTACCTGTTGATTGAGACATGTAGAAATTTCAAGAGGGCAAGAAAGAACTGCCCAGAGTCATATTGCTGCCAACTAAGGTCATTCTATCAAAAGATCAAATATTTATTTTAAGATTCGGGATCTAACAGCTATCTGTTTGAACATACATTCAACAACTACACCTTAATGCAAGTGGGAAAGGCTAATCAATCCTCGACCAATTACACGAAGTATTCCTACGGATCTCTTTTAAACTACTAAAAGCAGATTATGTGATGCACACCGCACTTACATTATTAGTTTTCAACAGAAGGCTCAGTCTACAACATTTGTCTATATTAAATTTTTTATGACAATAACAGTATATCACTACAGTACTGAATGCAAGCCTACGTTTTTCTGCAGCAAATGTCTTGTCAAATGTCTTGTCAAAGAACCCTGACAAGGTCGAACTCTCTTACTAAGTGAAATAGCTAAAGCTAGACAGTGCCACAATGACACGCAAAGGGGCTTCCTGTGAGCCTCTAATTGACTTCACTGGGAAAATCATCAGCTTGATCTTCAAAGTTTGTGAGACCGACTGTTATTAACAGCGAGCAGAAAGGCGACTTTTGTAGGAAAGGAGGATTCTGACCACCAAGAAGGCGGCTGCTCGACGACATACCGGGTACGTGAGCCGTGGACGGTGAACAGGGTTCTGACCGCGGGGAGGGGGGCTGTCTGCAAGAAACAAACCAAGACACCCCTTCCCCCCACGACTCCTCCGGCGGCGCAACCCCGCCGCTCCAGAGAGCCGCTACCGCCGGAGGAACCGGCGCCGGTGCTCCAGGTACGCTCCGCCAGGATGGGTCTGCCTGCAGCCCGCGCGGAGCCTCGCCGCCGCCGCGCTGAAACTCCACTCTTGCTCCTGCGGGAGCAGGGGAGACGATGGGCACAAAGCACCTCTACCCCACCCAGACGGTGCGACACACACGGTTGCGAAGGGGAAAGGCAGGGAGGGGGGGCCGGGGGAGGGGGGTGACTGGAATTCCACCCCGTTCGCCTCCGAAGTGGGGACGCAGAGAGGCTGAGCCCGCTGCAGCCTCAGCCTCCGCGACGATGGAAAAAGCTCTCAGGGCTTCGCCCACTCGGTCCTTCCCAAACCGAGCTCATGACCACCCCGAGGACCCTGGGAGAAGGGAACAATGAGAAGCCGCCTCCCCCCACTACGAGAGTGGCCGGGGGCAGCGGCGCCATCTCCACTCCCACCCCCGCGGACACACACACACACACACACACACACACACACACCCGTCCGGCCGGGGGCCGCCCAACACCCCGCCCGAGCAGACGCGCGTCCTCGGCCTGCTGCTCCCGCGCCCTTCGCCTCCCGGCCGACTCCACTCACCGGCGCCTACTCCCGTCCGGGGCTCCACTGGCCGCGACTGGAGTGAGACTCGGATACCAGCGTCCGCGACCGCCGGCGCCGCGCACAATATGGCGAGCCTCAGCTTCCGCAATGGAGCTCGGGAAATACAACAGGGGCCGCTCAATATTCATGAGAGACTGAAGGGAAGCCGGTTCGGCCGGCGCTGCGGGGAGGGCGGGAAGGAGTAAGCGAGGGGGCGGGGGCGCGGGACGGGGACGTGCACCGCGCAGGAGGCCCGCGGCGCGAGGAGAGGGGGCGGCGCCGCGTGCTGGCCGGGAGGGCCCGAGCGGCCGCCCCGCCCCGGGCCAGATGGCCCCGCCCCCTGGCTCCCACCTCAGGGCCGACGCAGCCCCCGGGCGACGCCCGCGTGACGCCGCCACCATCGCCGCCGCCTCCGCATTCTGCCGATTCTCAAGTCTTGATCGCTTTCTGCCCCTGGCACAAAACACCTTCGGTGGGCTGACCGCCTGTTGGGATTTGAGCCGCAAACTTGCCCCCTCTGATTTCCCTCTCTTACACCCATCCCACCGGTAGAACTCACTCTTGGGCTTTCCCGTCCAGAACTTCACCTGGACTTTGTCACATTGCCACCCCTCAAAAAACACAAAAAACCCCTCACCGCCATGGAGCCAACGCCTACTTGCAGTGACCCTATTAAGGCAGAGAAGCACTCCCCTGAGAGTTTCTGAATATAATCTCCCGCAGGGGGGTGTTGGATTTTAACTGCTACCCTTGAAACTCTTACCCTGCAACGTCATCAGGGGTCCACTGGCACCACAACAAATTCGCACTTTCCATTCTTCCGGAGTGAACAGGCTGAGTAAGAATCAACTCCAGATTAGAGAGTTTTGTTTTTGTGGAGAAAATGACCTTCAAGTCTTGAAGATTGTTAAAGGTAAATGAGCACTTTGATTGTTCTCAACAACTTTTTTACCTTTTGGGGTTAATTTTACCTTTGAGTGACCCTGTAAGATAGAGCACAACCACTCCATAGGATCTCCAAGGCAGTAAACTGAAATGAACTGCCACATCTTTTCACCGGAGTAGCAGCTGATGAGTTCATAACACCCATCTTTTGGTTAGCCGTCAAACATTTCTTCACTGCCCCACAAGACTCGTTACTACTTTTTTATTCTGCTTTATCCTAAATTTGCGGTTGTAAGAGGTAATACATTAAATAGATTAAAAACACAGCCAGTTAGTCCATAAGCAAAAAAAATTACCCAATGTTTAATATATGCTAATTAAGCTATGGGCTGAAATAACAAAGAAGTGAGAGTTTCCTGATCTCAAAATAAACTTTTGAAACCATAAATCTATTGATTTAGTGTTAATTCCAACTGAGAGAGACCATATAGGACAAAGTGGAGCTGCCCCATAAGCTTTCCAAAACTGATGGGTTCCAATGAAAAGTTTTTTTTTTAACCATTGTATTACTGGGTGCTAAATGAGTATACTCCTGGCATGGTAGTACAGACTAGGAACTGGATAAGCTAGCTGTATAGCCTCCAATTTGTATCTATATAACTTAACCACTGTGGACTTTATTTTGCTCTTTGCAAACAATTCATAAGTCCTTTCCAGCTCTTAAATGCTGTAATAAACACTTTACAACAAGCAGTGTCAAATAAGTTGGGAATTTATGAAAGATTGTGGAAAAGGATCAATTTCAACTTGTGTAGCTTTCCTGAAAAGTGAGGATTTGTAGGGGGGTTGTGGCTTTCATTTTGGGCTTGATGGCCTTGGATTGGGGGGCAGGGAGGAGTGCTGAGAAAGCAGATATTAAAATCCAACATCCCCCACTTCTGCAAAAAAAAATGTTACAAACAAAGTCACTCCTTTGAGTCAGTCCCAACTTATGGTGACTCAGTAGGTCCAAGGAGAACTTCCCCATAGACTTTTGGGTTTGTAATCTTTATAGAAGACTGTGAAGCGCTCTCTCCTGTGATGCGCTCTTAGGCCAGAAGCACCCACTTTTGGGCTTAGCAGTTGAGTGCTACAACCACTGCCAGGGCTTCATGATGAGCACAATCTAACATAATCCATCAGCATCTTTAAAAAGAACAAAGCATTATTCTTTCTCAGTGGTTAAAAACTTTCACCTTGGGTGAGCCTTGGTGGCATAGTGCTTGTGTGTAGGACTGTGGCCCACAGGGATGATGGTTCAAATCCAGCAGCAGCTCTCCAGGAGCAAGAATGGGCTTCCTACTCCCACCAGGGCAGTAATGCAAAAAAAAAAATCACCTATTATCTATTGATTGAAATAAGAAATGACAGTTCTCTGACTTTATAAGGAAAAGTTGAGCTTTCTTGGATGGTCTGCACTTCCCTTCTAAGAAGAGTCTGTTTTCTACAGAGAGAGCAGTTGCAGAGCATCTTTCTACTTCATAACTTTATGTTTAGTTCAATTGAAGGAAGATAAGGATGTTCACAATTTATAAGCTTATTTCTCTTTCATTTTATTTTGTTGTTAGTGAAACTTTAAAAAAATTGTGTGTGTGAAATTTGTTGATATGACTTTCTTATTCATTTCTTTAATAACTGTTGGGGTGAGACCACACAAAATAGAAAACTTTAAAAAAATTATAAATTCTTTTATTGGAGGGGCCCTTACAAATCTTATGACAGTCCCTTATTCAATTGCACTAAGCGCACTTGGACATATGTTGCCATCAATATTCCCAAAACATTTTCTTCCTACTTGAGCCTTGGTAACAGTTCTTTTTCTACTCCCTCAAGAATCCTTCATCAATGATATATTATTGTTATTTTGTGTCTACATGGTCCGTTGTCTCCCTTCACCCACACTACTCGTATTCGTTTCCCTTGGGGTGGGCTATATATCCAAATTTGTGATGGGTTCCCTTTTCCTCAGCCCCCCCTCAACCACACCACCCCACTACTATGACATCACTACTCTCACTACTGTTTCTAAAGGTTTTATCTGCCCTAAATTTCATGTGTCGAGAGCTCTTATCTGTACCAATGTGTGTACTTCAGTCCTGCTGAATTTGTGAGATAAAACTGGATCATGGTAGTGGAGGAAAGGAAGCATTCAGGAATTAGAGGAATAATGTGTGTTTCCTCAGTGCAATACCGCACCCTGGTTGAATTGTCCCTTCCTTATAACCTTTCTGTGGAATTGGGGTGGGGAATTCAACTGTATACAGATGAACTTTGTTTCTCCATTCTCCATTTATTTCACCCCCTCATTCACTCAGTAAAATTGGTTATTTGGGATCTTTTCATACATGAGTCCTGATCCCTTTGACACCTCATGATCACATGGGGAGGTGTGCTTCTTCCATGTGAGCTTATTTGCTTCCCTGCTAGACCCCAGACACTATATCTTCTGATAGCCGAGCACCATCAACTTTTTTCACCACATTTACTTATACATTCATTTTGTCTTCAGTGATAATGTCGGGATGGTAAGTATCCAAGAGTGCCAGGTTATTAGAACAAAGAGTTATTGTCTTTAGGGAGGCCTTGCATGGAGGCCCAGAGTCTGCCTGCTATCTTAATACTTAACATAAATATCTGTACATTGGCCTCTATCCACTTCATTATAAAGTAATGTATTTATATATATGTCTATAGCAATGCCTTTATAAATAGCATTTGCTTCCTACTTTTTTCCTCTGTTTCTTTTCACCTTCCTCTTGTTCCACTATCCTGCTCACTCTCCACTCAGTTCGCAGTAATTCCTCTTTAATACATTGCACTTGATCAAATCTCACCAGGCCTTCTTGCCATTTATTTTTAGATCTCTTATTGTTCCCTTATCTCTGAGATTGTTGGCTCCATGCTAGTCCTCTTCACCCATGTCCCCCACCCCCAAAGACTACCAGTCCCATTTTTTTCACTTCAGGATTTTCTGTTCTGCTTATCTTATATAGATAGATATAAGGTGAAAGGAAAAAAAAAAGAAACACAATAGTTTTAGGTCTGTCTGCTGATCCTTATGAGTGTTTTCCAATCAGTCTGATAAGGTACCAAGTCCTGTGCCCAGAGTCAGAAGTCTATTTTCAGAATTCCTTGAGGACTTAGTTACTTTGTTCCCCTTGCTGTCCTCTTTTACTCCCTTTGTGTCTCACCCCTCTGTGTATGGAGCAGGCAAGACACACTTGCCACACATTCTTGACCCCTGTAGTGCTGTGTGTCAGCGAGGGAACTTTGTGACTGGTGGTGGTCCTCATTGGGTCGAGCAGGGATGTTTTCTCTGGAACTTGGTGGGCCATGCATGATGAACTCCATACTCTTTCTCTTTCTTTCCCTCTTAGTTCACACCCATGTGGTCTGGACAGACTCACCACTCTCCCCAGGCTATATCTTCAGTGGTGTTCTCTATATTAAATTCTTCTGAGGAGGAGCTCAAGATAGCTCTGCTTAGAATAGAAGACTCAACTCAAGGATTAATCAGTGTTACCATTCTCTGTGGAAAGTAAGAGAATTCTTGGGACCATGAAAAGGAAGAAGAGTCACCAGTGGAATACATTCACAATCCTTGCCTGAAGTGGTAGAGGCAGCATGCAGGGGCTAGTGGTCATGGCAAAAAGATCATGAGACAGAAGAGAGAGAGCTCAGAAACTATGAGAGAGGTAGAGCAGCAGACGGGCTTCTGAGCCCACAGAGTCAAAGACCAAGGGACCAGAGAGGAAGACTTGGCTGCTGTCTGAAAAGAGGGTTCCTATAGACCAGTGATTCTCAACCTTCCTAATGCCATGGCCCTTTTGTATAGTTCTTCATGGTGTGATGACCCCAACCATAGAATTATTTTCATTGCTACCTCATAACTTTACTATTGTTATGAATCAGGCGACCCCTGTGAAAGGGTGGTTCAACCCCCAAAGGGATCCACAGGTTGAGAATCATGACTGTAAACCAAAGACTAACATCCTTAATGTTTTCTAATCCTGGTTTGTGATAACTTGTTAACTTCCCTAATAAACCCCCGTAATTTTTTTCTTGGGACATAATCCAAATGTCATATAATTCAGTGGTTTGATCATATCAAGATAGATTGTACATTCATTACCACAATCAATTTTGAACATTTTTTCTCTTGTACTCCTTGTTATTAGCTCCCCATTTCTCCCCAACATCCCTAGTATATCCTCATGAGCCTTTAATACTATTCTGTCCCACATAAAAAGAAACATAAGATAGAGTTTAAAAACTAACAATAGCAAAAGAAAACAAAGAAAAACCCCAGTTGAAAAGAGAACAGAAAATATTAAAAACTAGAGCAACTTTAAACTGAGTTAAAAACAAGAGCAAATGATAAGGTGTTAGACTTTAACTTTACTGTAACTGACATGATCCACTTTCCAATGCACTCTGTATGACAACAAGGCTATTCACATCCCTGGTCTGTATTCAGAGGGCATTCACCTGAGGCTTAATCTCTGTGTGTTTCCCTTCACTTTTTTAAACTGACAGAACTTTTAAATGGATAGAAAGGTGGAGCAAATAAGATGTTACATTTTAACCTAGCCATATTTACTATAATCATCTTTACCATACTCTTTCTGACGACAAGACTATTCACATCCCTCAACCATGGTCAGAGTGAAATCACCAGAGTCTTTTTTTAAGAAAATAATTATATTGGGGGCTCACACAACTCTTATCACGATCAATACATACATCAATTGTATCCAGACCACATTTGCACATTTGTTACCATCATCATTCTCAAAACTTCCTCCTCCTACTTAGGCCCCTGGTATCAGCTCCAAATATTTCCCATCCCCCTCCTCCATGAACCGTTAATAATTTATGAATTATCATTATTTTGTCATATCATACATTGTCCAATATGTTCTTTCACCCACTTCCCTGTATCACCACTCTCGCTCCTGGTCCTGAAGGGATCATCTGTCCTGAATTCCCCATGTTTCCAACTCCAGTGTACATCCTCTGGTCTAGCTGGATTTGTCAGGTAGAATTGAGATCATAATAGTGGGTGGAGGAAGCATTTAAGAACTAGGGGAAAGTTGCTACATTGTACCTTGACTGACTCCTCTCCTCCCTGTAACTCCTCTGTAAGGGGATGTCGCTTCACCTATTGATGGGCTTTGGGTCCCTCATTTATACTCCCCCTCATTTATAGTGATATAATTTTTAGTTCTTTGATTCCTGATACCTTATCCCTTCAACACCTCATGGTCACACAGGCAGGTGTGCTTCTCCCATGTGGGCTTTGTTGCTTCTGAGCTAGATGGCTACTTGTTTACTTTCAAACCTCTAAGACCCCAGACACTATACTATCTTTTGATAGCCGGGACCATCAACTTTCTTCACCACATTAGCTTGTGCACACATTTGTCTTCAGTGATCATGTCGAGAAGGTGAGCATCATAGAATGCCAATTTAATAGAACAAGTGTTCTTGCATTGAGAAAGTACTTGAGTGGAGTTCCAACGCCCATCTGCTGTCCTTATACTAACCCTATAAGTATATGCATTTAGATCTATTTCCCCATCATCATATATAAATATATTCACCTATGTACATGCCTATATTTAGACTTCTATAAATGCTCTTTATACCACCACCACCCCGGTTCTTTCCTCTATTTCCTTTTACTTTCCTCCCGTCCCACCATCATGCTCAACCTCCATTTGGGTTTCAGTATTTTCTGTTACATTATTCTTGATCAATTCCTGTCAGGCCTCTCACACCCACCTTGTCACTGATTTTGAATCACTTGTTCCCTTATCCCTGGGTTGGTCAACACCATTCCTTTCCCCCAGAGTCTTAATCTATGTGTGGATTCCGAAAATGGATTTTGGGCTTCCACTGTCATCCATAGCCTTCTGCAAACCAGGTGCTCATAATTTAAGCTCTGATCCCCTTCCCACTGCGTGATTTGAATTATATTATTTACAGCCCTTAGATCACACAGACTGGTGTGCTTCTAAAAACACCATAATTTTTAGTGTGTCTGTGGGTTCCGTGTGACCATGGCAATGAATTATTCAATCTAGCACAAAAAGAGTACCATAAAAGAAACAGTTGTTTTCAGAATAAAAAAATATGGAAGGTGGAGATATGTCTGACCTCTGCCTTGTGTCAATTGGCCCTGAGGTGTGACGATTGAGTTCTTCTCCCTGTGTCACCAGAAGAGGTCACATGTGGAGGCCAGGCCATTTTGTCATTGAGAATATACAGAGCAAAACATACACCAGTTCAACAATTTCTACATGTGTAATTTAGTGACAATGATTATATCCTTCAAGTTCTACAACATTCTCACTTCTTTTCTAAGTTGCTTTCCCTTCACTAATATAAACTCATGGTCCCCTAAGGCTCCTAGCTAATCACTGGAGTAGCTTTTGTCACTATGATCCTATGTCAGTTTTTTATTTTTAATTTTTTGAGTTACAGTTTCATCTGTATTTGAAAACCTCATCTGCTGACTTAATATTTTCCACCAACTTGGGAAGCAGAAACTTTCACAGGTTTCAAAATTGTATGATTAGGTGCTGTCTTTGTGGGACGCTTAGTAACAGCATGGCTGTCTTTTTAGATGCTTAGAGATTTTGTTTGTTGTTTGTTTTCTTTTGTTTTTGTCTCCTTGGCAGCCCTGAGAACCTCTTCTCATTGGGCCTTTCTATCTTGGGGTTTCTGGTATGTCATCAAGAGATATACCAGTTGTGGAATGTACCTGCATGGCAGGTTCTTTTTGTTTTGTTTTGTTTTTTGTTTTTTGGGCATCACTGCTCTCTGGTGGTGGGAATAGGAGACCCAGCCTTGCTGCTGGATTTGAACTTCCAACCCAATGGGCTGCAGTCCTGCGCACAACCACTATGTCATCAGGACTCAGCCCCGACATGTTCTTTCCCATTGAATTTCTTCTAATTGGCTCTCTTTCTCATTGCTTTTGTAGTTCAGTTTATCTCCCAAGGGTATCTCTTGGAAAGGAATACTGATTCACATTTTTCATTGAGATATTGAAAAGTCTTGCTGTGGGTGTAGTATAGCACCTCCCTCTTGTGTGTGCTGAAACTGCATAGCTTGACCTTTGTGGCTGCTGATGCTGAGGGAGGAACAGGAAGATGGGAAAGAGGTTCCTATATAGGTCTTAAAAGATCATGATGCTCAAAGCAGATCTTTTTTTGCTATTTAAACTATTGTTGGTTTTGGGAAGACTTCAAGGAAGATGTTAAATTTAAGGTTTAAAGATTATCTCAGGGCAATAGTTTCAGGAATTCACCCACTCTCCATAGCTCTATAAAGTCTTGAGTCCATAAGGATTTCAAATTCTGTTTTGCATTTCCCCCTTTTGATCAGGATTCTTCTGTGAAATCTTTATCAACATGTTCAGTAATGATATACCTGCACCATTCCATTCTTTTGGTCTCATGGTGAAGAAGGCAGTTGTTCATGGAGGCAATTAGACACACATCTCATATTCTTCTGTTCCTGCCTCTCCTGCCTCCTCTGGTATTTCAGGTGATAGAGAACTTGGAACCTTTTGCTCAAGGTGAAAATGCTTGTGGTTAGTTAAGCAATTCAACTAATGTTGAGAAAATTGATCATTTGTAGAAAGCACAAAAACTTTGTGGATGAAAATGAAATATCATACTCATAAGAGGATCACAGCAGAGTCAGAGAAAATGGAAAACTTGTGGGATATCTTGATTAAATGTGATTAAAAAGCTAGACCTCAGGCTAACATCCTTCACATGAAAGACACTACTGGAAAATTTATGGAATCAATTTTACTTATTTTATTTTTTATTCAAAAACTTAGCACTTAAAGTAGTCTAGACCTTCCCTGATGTTATGAAAGCAGAAAATCCTAGGGTGACGGTATAGAACAAACTGCTCCCAAATCTCCATGAAAGTTTCTTCGTGTTTCATGTGGATCAGATTCACTTCTGTTGCAGTTACTCCAAGAACCGCACTGACAGATGCACCACTCTTTTTTCACTCTACATCTAAAATGTAGCAACTCAGTGTCTATAGCAGAGGAAAAAGAGACCAAACACCCCCATGAACATTTTACAACCTGGATATTATTTGACCAAGAGTGCTCTGAGTTTAAATCAACCTGACTGGCAGTGTAATTTTAGGAGTCCATAGGTAACATAAATCATGAAGTACTGGACTATTATCCAAAAGATTGGAGATTCAAAGCTAACCAGAATTCTCTTACAAGACTTACCTGGCAATTGGCAACCCAATGGCCTCAGTGTTGAAAACTCTATGGAACACGGTTCAGCTCTGACCTGCATGGGGTCATCGTGCACAGGAAGGAACTCAACAGTAACTAACAACAGCTTGCAAGGGAAACAGATTTCTGAGCACAGTGTATTGGTCAGAACTAGTTACTAGTGTCTAATGAAAACCACTAATATTACCATCCTAATCCAGCCAGATAGTTCCTACGTGTTTTGAAGAAAATTCTTAGACATTTTATTCCATACACCAGGTTTCTTGAATGACTTAAAAAAAAAACTTGCAAGAATTAGCTGTGCACTTGTTAAAGAGTTGACTGCTCTGGACAAAGAACAGACTTTTCTTTTCCTTCTCTCTTGTTTTAGTTGTATATTAAATTAATGTCAAATTAATGATTAGTATGTCAGGCTTTGATATATCCTGACAACAATATTTTTGTTTATCTTTTGTCTTGACAAAAGGGCTATCATCATGGAAAACTTTTTTCTGCTAACACTGTGCCCACAACTTAAATGTACTAATTGAAAGTGATAATTCTATTTTTTTAAGAGACTCTTAGGTGAGCACTAGATAACAGAAGTAAAACTTTGCTGAAGATAATCAGACAGAGAGCTGCTAGAAATACAACTTTGGGTTCCAAAAGAGGGGGTAGAACAAACGTCATCGTTACTGACATCTGACAGACCTTGACTGAAAGGAGAGTACCCTAGAACGTTGTGTACTTAGGTGTGTGTGTGGGGGGTGACCCTGCAAAAGCATTCCACTGTGTGGATTATAGCAAACTTGGATGAAACTGAGAAGAATGAGAATTCCAGAATACTTCTTCATGCTGATGAGGATGTTGTACATAAATCTAGAGGCAGGTAGTGATTAAAGCAGAACAAAGGAGTACTGAATGATTTAAAATCAGGAACGGCATGTGACAGGACCATATCCTTTCACCAGTTTATTCAGTCTGTATGCTGAGCAAATAGCCTTCTATGTTTTGGAATAGAACTGTGCTCCATACAACTGTTATGATGGACTTTTCCAAAGTAGATCATCAGTTCTATTTCTGTAGGTGCCTCTTGGGGATTTGAACTTCCAGCCTTTCATTTAATAGCTGATGTTAATAACTATTGGCATCACAAGATTAGAGCTATTTGTTTAGCCCAGCCAACTTTTATCGAATGCCTGCTTTGATCCAGGGTTATGTGAGTTTAGTTTTCTTCAGTTTTATCACTGTAAGAGAGGAAGTTTCTATCTATATTAAGTTTAGTCCTGTCAGAGACTTTTTCTATTTAAGCAATGTGTTTTAAATAGAAATTCACACCTGCCTATTCCATATACACCACATGGTTGTCTTTTCAGATACACTCCAACTATCTAAATGCTGTCTGCTTATTTGAGATGAACACTGTAAGTCACTAGTACCCTGCTAATAATTACTACTTATTTACCACGATTTCCAGGTCACATAAAAAACACTTTTATTGGCATATAAATCATATATATTTTAGTAGTTCATTCACATCAAAAACAATTAGTACAATCATCACCACAATCATTCTTGAACATTTTCTTTATTCTTGTCCTCATCATTAATAGTTCTCTGTTTCCTCCCAACACCCCCTGCCAAAATCCCAAGTACTAGTAATCCAGTTACTGACTCTATAGATTTAACATTTCTTGATTTTATATACAGAAAATATATATTTTAAAATAACAATAACAAAGTAAAGCAGATGAAAACCTCAATTGAAAAGAAAGCAGGGACTATTAAAAACTAGAACAAATTGAAAATGGTGATCAAATGATCAGTTGCCAAATTTCAACCCAAATGCACCTGCAGCCAACCACTTCTCAGTGCAGTCTGCAGAACAGGAAACCTTTTCACATCCCCGGTCTGTGTCTAGAGAGGATTCACCAGAGGCTTAATACAAGTGTATGTCCACGTCACTTTTTCTTTTTAAATGGAAACAACTTTAAAAATGGGTCACGGGCTGAGCCCCGGTGGCATAAGTGGTTGAGTGCGGAACTGCCGCCTGTGGGCTTGGCGGTTCCAATTCAGCAACGGCTCTCAGGAACAGTGCTGGGTAGCTCCCATGACCACCAGAGGGCAGTGATGCCCAAAAAACAAAGCAAACAAACAAAAAAAGTAAGAAAAAAGACTGAGCCCTGGTGGCATAGAGGTTGAGTGTGGGACTGCGGCCCACGGGCTTGACGGTTCAAATCCAGCAGCGACTCTCCAGGAGCAAGGCTGGGTGGCTCCCACGACCACCAGAGGGCAGTGATGTAAAAAAAAAATGGGTCACAAGGAGATCAAATGATAAGATGATTAATTTTAACCTAAAAATATCTGCATAATCAACTTTACAATGCTGCCTGTCTGATAGCAAGACTGTTCGCATCAGAGGGGATTCACCAGAGGCTTAATCCATGTGGGGACCCTAAAAATGGATTTTGGGCTTCCACTGTCATCCATAGCCTTTTACAAACCAGGTGATCACAATTTAAGCCCTGAAACCATTCCCTCTTTGAAAATTGGATTTTCTTATTTACAATCCTTAGATCACACAGGCTGGTGTGCTTCTTCCATGTCAACTTAGTTGATGCTTCACTTAGATGTCTGCTTGTCTGAAGACAAGCCTTTAAGATGCCCTGTGCTATTCCTTCTTGTATCTGGGCGCTATCTTGTTTTTTTCAGCACACTTTGCTATCATAGCCATATCTTCAGTGATTCCAAAAATTTTAGAGTCATTACTTAATTGAAACTTAGGGGAAAATCCCCAAAGCATATTATCACTTAATAAATAAGGAGAAGCTTGAAGTTCTTAAGAAGCAGGTATCTATCAGAGAAGCAACAAAACCCACATCGAAGAAGCACACCAACCCTTGTGATTGCGGTGTTGATTGGGTATCAGACATCAGAAGACCCAAAACAAACAGTCATTTTGATGCAAATAACAGGAGGTTGGAATGGAGCTCCAAAGCCCATCTGTAGACAGTTGGACATCCCCTCACAGAAAAGTCACAAGGAAAGGAGGAGTGCAGTGTAGTACCGATCAAAAACACAACATTCCTCTGTTTCCTTAATGCTTTACATACACCCAACTCTCATGACCCCAGTTCTACCTTACAAATCTGCCTAGACTTGAACCTGTACACTTATACAGATAAGAGCTCGTGACACAAGGAATCCAGGACAGATAAACTCCTCAGAACCAATATTGAGAGTAGCAATACCACAAGGGTAGAGGAAAGGATGGGGGAGAAGGGGGAGAAAGGGGAACCAATTCCAATGATAGATGTACAACACACACCCCCACCCCAGGTATACAAACAACAGAAACATGGGTGAAAGGAGACAGCAGATGGTGTAAAATATGAAAATAAAAATAATGTATAAATTATCCAGGGTTCACGAGGGTGGGAGGGTGGTGAGGCAGGGTAAGAAGGAGAAGCTGATATACCAAGGGCTCAAGTAGAAAGAAAATGTTTTGGAAATGATGTTGAAATAATTGTGCAAATGTGCTTGATATAATTGATGGATTGTTTTGAGAGCTGTAAGAGCCTTTATTAAAATAAAATAAATAAAGTGAGGAGACCTTGGGTGATACAAAAGGTGGCGTTCTAACTACTAATTGAGCACTTGTGCTACCTGAGGAGCCTTGAGGGATACATCTGTTCATCTACTTCCAAAAATCCACTCCCTGGCATACATAAGAGCCAGGGATCATTCCATTTGATGGCAACTCTTTTTTACTTTACAGATGAGGAAATTGTGGTATCTGTGGTTAAATAATGCTGCCAAACATTGAGCTACTAAGTGGCAGAACTGAGACTCAAATGTAGTAGGTATCTCCCTGCCACTGGCATCATTGTCTATCAGATTGTCACTGTGGTGGCTTGTGTGCTGCTGGAAGCTGTAGCTCTGGTATTTTCAAATACCATCAGGATTATTCAATGTGAAAAGGTTTCAGCAGAGCTTCCAGATGAAACACAGACTGTGAAAGAGGAAAAAGCTCTCCCCTCAGAAGAATTAGCCATTGAAACCCCTATGGATGTCATAGAAATGTTGTTATTGGAGACTTCACGAATAGAAGCAGAACATTGACAGAAATCGAGCTTGAAAAGGAACCCTTCACGTCAGAAGCCACTCAAAATATGATTGAGGAAGAGCTACCTTCTAAAAAAAAAAGTCGACCATAATTATGCGGATTTGCTGATAGCATATGACTCAAATGAGAAGGAACAGCTGCAAACATCAACTAATAATTAGAACTTAGAATATAAAAATATGAATCCAGGAAAATTGGAAGTCTTCAAATGAAATGATGCATAAAGATCAGTATTCTAGGTACTAGTGAGCTGAAATGAACTGGTATTGGCCATTTGAATCAGAAAATCATATGATTTATGAGAATGACCATCAGAAAGGATCAACCTTGAAATAAAATATTGTCTGCAATAGGATTATGTCTATTCACCTTTGAAGAAACATAATCAATATAATTATTGTTCATATTTATGTACCTAATTCATATTAAAACCTAGTGTTGAAGAAATTGAAGAAGTCCACCAGTCTTCCATCTAAAATTGATGAAACATGCAATTCAGATGCATTGGTAATTATTGGTGGTTGGAAGGCAAATGTTAGAAGCAAAGAGGAAGGAACACTAGTTGGAAAATTGTCTTGGTGATAGAAATGAAACTGGAGATCGCATGATATTGTTTTGCAAAGTCAACAACTTCATCAAAAATACTCATTTTTTTCAGATAGAATACACTGGAAACAAATTCATGTGTTGGAAGAAACTATGGAGAAGTTCAATACCAAGATTGTATCTTCCCACTATACTTATACAATCCGTATTCTAAGTAAATCATCAGAGAAGCTGGGTCTTTGAAGAATGAGACTTCAGGATTGAAGAATGCTTATTAATAACCTCCTATATGGAGAGGAACCAACCACTTTCTTAGACTGAGAAGGACTTGAAGCACTTGCTTATGAAGATCAAGGATTGCAGTCTTCAGTTTGCATTACAACTCAGTGTAAAGAAAACAAAAATTGTGCTTGCTTTGGCAGCACATATGCTAAAGAAGGCAAAAATCTTCATAACTTGACCAATAGTTAGCATCATGATAAAGGGAGAAAAGATTGAAGTTTCAAGGATTTTATCTTGCTTGGATCTAAAATCAATGTTCATGGAAGTAGTACTCAAGAGAAACAAATGACGCATTGCATTGGGTAATTCTGCTGCACAAGACATCTTTAACAAGTTGAAAATAAGGTGGTTATTTTGAGGACTAAGATTCATCTGACCCAAGCTATGGTATTTTCAATCACCTTAAATGCATGTGAAAGTTGGAAGTGAAATAAAGAAGACCAAAGAAAAATTGATGCATTTCAACTGTGGTATTGGCAAAGAATATTGAAAGTACCATAGGCTGCCATAAGAATGAACAAATATGTCTTGGAAGAAGTACAGCCAGAATGCTTTTAAAAGCAAAGATGGTAAAGCTTCATCTCATGTACTTTGGGCATGTTGTCAGGAGACAGCAGTCTCTGGGAAAAGACATCATGCTTGGTAGAGTAGAGGGACAGTGTGTTAGTATGGGTAGACTAGAGAAACAAATCCAGGGAGGTACTCATGTGTATAAGAAAAATATTTTTTGACTTTACACCATGGATTAATAACAACCACTCTAGTAGTAGTGGTAGATTTCTCCATGCCTTTAGGGGTAGAGATAGCATTTTCAGTGCTATTAAGCCTAATCAGACTGGTGATCCAATTTCAGAAGACCATATTTATTATCTTATTTCTCTAGAACCACTCCTGGTGCCAATTGTGTTAGGGTTATCTAGAGCAACAAAACCAGGACACTTATTATTAGATAGATAGATACATACATATATACATACATACATGCATGCATGCATACATACATCATGAAGGAATATAACAGCTAGTTAGTCCACACAGCAGTATAGAGGGCTAAGTTCAACTCACTTATATGTAACAGTTAATATACTGGAAGTCCTTCAACTCATTAGGGCAACTGGGTCCAAGGTAATGAAAGCAGACATCTGGGTTTTCCCCAGGGCAATACAGGCAGTCTAGCCACAGGCAGAAAACAGCAGGGTGGGTCACCAACAGTCAGCAGCTCAGGAGCTTAGTGAAGCAGGCCCAGATGGGATATTGACCTCAAACAAGGCAAGACAACAGGATCCGCCATCCTCAAGCTCAGGTGATATATACACCAGCAGTTTGGCAAAGCAGATGTCAGTGGAACCTCAAACTCTAATGGCATTACCCACAGGTTGGTTTTCCCAGAGGTAGTGTAACTCATGAGTTGAAACAGAGAACTAGCTAAAGCAACCGCACACTGGTCTGATAACCAGAAAGCAGGTTGACTGGTCTGAACTTCATGACCTAGCACAAGGAGGCTAGTGTTGTGACTGTGCCCGTTGTCCAATGGCAAGGTGAGTAAAGAATTTATAGAACAAACATCTCCACAACTTCTTCATGACACTATTATTTATTTCAATTTTCAGTATGACCTCTTTTTCAGAAGCTAGGGATAATATTGAATATCATAATATAGTGTCTTTCTAGATTATAACTTTTAATCTCTACTCATCTGGAACTAAAGAGATGGAAGAAAACAAAAGACATAGAGATGGAATTAACCTACAAGATCAGCAGTCTTTCTTAGAATGATGATGGCAACAAGTATACAAATGTGCTTGACAGAATGGATTGTGATAAGTGTTGTCTGAGCCCCCTATAAAATGATAAAAAAAACAACACAGCAGTCTGTAAACCATGGTCTTATTTACCCTGAGACTGGAATAGCTAGATGGTCCCCAGCTGCCACTCTAGATCTCTCTATTCAGGCTACAATAAATGGATCCTAAAAATGAGCAAAAAATGTAGAGTCTAAAATTATTTTAAAATCCAGAATTACTGGATTATTTGAAGATACCCTGAGATCTCTTTTAAACCTTGAACACAAAGTATCCCGTTTAGGTGTATAATAGACTGGCTTACAAAGTAAAGCTTGTCACCTCTAAGTACTTTTCACCACTAAAAACATCACCCATATGACACCAAAAGGTCAATAATGAATTTTTTAAACAAGAGAATGTAAAGAAACAAGAAAACTAGATCAATGGAGATGGAACAACTACCAGAGCAAAAATGAGAATGTTCACATATTTTGAGGAATATAGTCAATGTCATCAAATGGTATAGAAATTATTGAATGGAAACTGAATATACTGTGTGAACTTTTACAAAGAGCATAACAAACTATATCTTAAGTACAATAGTACATTGATGGTAAACGAGCAGGTTTTGTTTTGTTTTTCTTAGACAACTTCCCATAAGGGAAAAAAAATAAAAGTAAAATAGAAGGTTGGGTAGTTTGTAATTTAATCACCATCTACTCTACACCATCTACTCTACTCTACACTACTCAAAATATATCTTCAACCCAAATGTTTACTTGCCATCTGTAGACAAGTTATGTTTTCATTGAAAAAACCACATTAGAAAGGATGTAGAAAATCCTAAAAAGACTCATAATTCAAAGTGGCCTCAGGAAGCAGGCAACTCAAGATTTACAACCTCTTCAGCTGAAAAAATATAGCCCTAGCCACAAACTTCAGTGAATTTTTATATTTATTCTAGCACAGTGCATTTCTGTTTATGCTTCCTTGATGTTTAGTTTTGTTTTTCTTTTTTATATTCCCAAAACAATTTAAAAAAAAAAGGAAGGTCCTGATATCCTCTAGCTATTCAACTTAAAGGAGGTAAGTGGGTTAAATGAGATGGGCTAGTAGGGAGAACTAAACAATATTGCTGTTTCTTTTCCTTGTAGATTTGGAAGGGGATTTTATATGTCCCGGATGTGGCTACATTCTGAGTGCATTTTATGAAAATAATGAACTAGCGTGTCTTTGAAAAGTAAATAGAATGAGTAAAAATTTTTATTCAGATTCAGCACAAATAGCTAACTGCTTCTTTGTAGTTAACAATGCAATAAATAAATAGGAAATGTAATTGTGATGTTCATTCTCAGATATAAAATAATGATTGGGCTGAGCCCCGGTGGCGTAGTGGTTGTGCACGGGACTGCGGCCCACTGGAACAGAGGTTCAATTCCAGCAGTGGGGCTGAGCCTCCTATTCCCACCACCGGAGAGCAGTGATGCCAAAAAAAAAAAAAAAGGTTTATTAATTGCTACCTTTTAGCTTCCTAATGTGAAGAAATGCTATTCCATTCAGACAAACTTTTCAAACTTTTTTGTTTCCTTTTTCTTTCAAAATCTTTCATGAAAGAGATGAGATTTTTGCCTCAGCATTGAATCCAAATTCATCCTGGAAATTAAAAAAAAAAATTAAATAATTCAGTTGGAAACTCAGATCCCAAATGAAAATTCCTCTGAAAAAGAAGACTGGGAGATCTCAGGAGGAAAACACAGATGAAAAGAACAAAATACTTAAGTCATGTAAATGTTCACTCAAATGGTCTTTCTGGATATTTTAATTTTTTTCATTTGAAGTATTTTTTTTGGATGAGCAATAAGTAGTAAGAGGGCCAGAGGATAAAGACATCTCTCATTTAACATAGTTTTAAAAACCTTTTTTTCCCCTTAGAAACCTTTTTATTAAGTAAAAAATTTTAATAAGTTGTCCAATCACACCAATGCAAGACAATTTAATTATAATTGTAGGCTTGGAACCCCATGCTGTATCCATGTGCTGAGTCATTAGCATTTTATACTTCACCAAACCAAATGATTTAAATGCACATTCAATAACATTTATGTTAGACTGGGTTCTCTCGAGAAATAAAACCAGTAAAGCTTACACAATATGTACATAGATATACAGAGAGAGATTCATTCCAAGGAAATGACTCATGCATTGTAAACGCTGGAAAAGTTGAAATTCAAGTCCATGGGATGTATATTAGGTCAAAGTTTCTTCTGACTCTCAAAGATGCAAATGCTAACAAACTTATGATCAACTTATGATCATCAGGTTGCTGGCTGTGGAAGTAAATGAATACAAAATTGGCAGGTTGATGTCAAGGCTGCAGGGGCTGAAAGCTCCCAAGATTGGCACACTGAATATGAAAGATGCCTCAACTGCAAAAAAAGCCCAGAGGTCATATAATCAGGTCATATAAAGAATCCAGATCCAACAAAAAACAAATGAACTTTGTCAAAGTGTCCACACACACTGGAAGCAGACCATATTCCCAATAAAATTCCTGTTTAATCAATAGGCTGTTTATAGTAAATCTCATCATTGCAATGATTATATTGTATCTATTCTCATCATGACGGATGAAATCATAACTTCTACATCGTTAAGCATCATGATCCAGGCAACTTGACATACAACCTTAACTATCACAATATAATGTGGGGTACACACACACACACACAGACACACACACACACAAAGCCAATTCTGCTGTGGAGTTCATTCACACCCATAGCAATCCAACAGACATAGAATTGCTTCACAGGGTCTCCAAGGTCTTAATATTTACAGAAGTAGATTGCCACGTGTTTATTCTGCAGAGCAGTTGGTAAATTTGAACTGCCAACCATGAAGTTAACAGCAAGGCTTTAAACACTGTGCCACCAGAAGTCCTTTTAATTCACTACCATCAATTTAATTGCAGCGCATACTCACTCTATATAGGGCTTTCAAGACTGCAAATCTTTACAGGAGGAGATAGCCTTCCTTCTCTTTCTCCCACAGAGTGGCTAGTGGGTTTGAGCTGCTGGCATAATTAGTGTGTAGTCCAATGCTTACCAACATTGCCACCACATCTCCCTGACACCTTTTGAAGTAGGCTGTAAGATAGGCCAATTTATAAAACCAATCTGGACATTCAAGAATATGAAGGCATGTGTTACATACAGGATTATCTATTTGCAGGGCTGAGCCCAGGTGGCATAGTAGTTGTCCATGGGACTGCGGCCCACTGGGATGGAGTTTCAATTCCAGCTCACAAGAGCAAAGGCTGGGCCTCCTACTCCCACCACCTGAGGGCAGTGAGGCCTAAAAAAAAATAAATAAATAAAAAATTAAAAAAAAGGATTATCTATTTGCTAAAGATTTCTAGTCTATAGAAAATGTATGTCAGCACTTAAAAAATCCACATTTCATAAATAATTATAGGTTTGAATAGATTGTGATTCCTTAGCATAATGAAGACTACTGCATGAGGGCAAGATGAGATGCACAGCAGCTGCGAATGAACCTTCCTGTCATAGTCTTTGTTATGGATATTGTTATCTGTGTTAGCAAGCAGGGCTGAATTTGGATATTTATCTTATAGGAGTTGAAAACTGCTTCTTCTTCCTCAGAGGGCTTGCTAGTTTTGAACTGCTGACCTGGAGGTTAGTAGTTGGATATTGATTTTAAAGAGTGCTATTAAAATTTAACAATAAAGTTTAATGTGCTATACATTAATCCTAATATTCTAATTTCTCTCACTTATACTCATTGCCATCAAGTCAATGATGACTCTTCATGACCCTTTAGGACAAGGGAGAAGTGCCCCGTGGGTTTCCAAAACTGTACTTGTTTACAGGAGTAGAAAACCCCATTTTTCTTATGCAGAACCACTGATGGTTTCTTTTTTTTGGGGGGGGGGGGCATCACTGCCCTTCGGTGGGAGTAGGAGGCCCAGCCTTGCTCCTGGAGAGCAGCCGCTGGATTTGAACCACCCACGCAGTGAGCTGCAGTCCTGCACACAACCACTATGTCACCAGGGCTCCCAAGCCACACTTAGTATCTGCATTTCATCTTCATTCATTCACTTGAGTCAGGAGTGGGCAAGTACTTCTTCACCAGAGTGAATAGAGCTTAAGGGAAAACAGTAGTCATTATGTAACTATTGTATTTTCAGACCAAAAGACCCTCTTTTGGCTGAATCCCGGTGGTGTAGTGGTTGAGTGTGGGACTGCGGCCCACAGGCTTGGTGGTTCAAATCCAGCAGCAACTCTCCAGGAGCAAGGCTGGGTAGTGGTGCCCGCCCCAAAAAAGACCCACTTTTTCCCCTCAAAATAGGGGGAAAATGAGGGTGCGTCTTATGGTCCAAAGGTGTGGTACCCCAGAATACTTTAGCATACTGGTACTATTTGGTTCAGAATATTTTTTCCTTGTTTTTCTGCTCTAAAAACTGGTCCGAAAAACATAGTACATAGCCCACATGGCATGTGGCCCTGTACTATACATTAATACTAAATATATTTGTGGTTAAATACTCTGCTGTTAACAAAAAGGTGGGGGCTGAGCCCCAGTGGTGTAGTGGTTGTGCGCGGGACTGCGGCCCACTGGGACAGAGGTTCAATTCCCGTTCACAGGAGCAAAGGCTGGACCTCCTACTCCCACCACCAGGGCAGTGATGCCTAAAAAAAAAAAAAAAAAAAGACAACAAAAAGGCTAGTGGTTCAGAACTATTAGTCACACTATGGGAGGAAGCTGCAGCAATCTGTGCCCCAAAGATTGCATGCCAGCACCTGTGAGACAGTTCTTTTCGGTCCTATGCAGAGGGTCACTATAAGTCATAATCAACCCAGTAGCAGTAGATTTGGATCTATCGATACAGTTTTGTTAGTCCTCAGGTACTTTTTGTATATCTTTAAGTAATAATAATGATTTCTAAAACCATTGTCACTAAATAACCACATATGGCTTTATGTGTTTTATGAATAGTATCTAAATAAATCATTGCAATGATATTTTAAAATACACCTATATCATACATCATATTAAAACCATCATAACATTCATTGTTAGTCAATGTTTTTAAGCACCATTCCATCATATATTACAGATATGCCTGAAAATGATATTGCCTCTTAGAAGATGCAGTTATATTAAAAAAAATATAAATGTGTAGCTCTCCTGACCACAGCAATCAATTTCTAGAAAATTATCTGTTTGGGCCAGGGTTGCACGAGGCTGCCCCCTGGGCCAGGCATACACTTGCACCCCTTTGCACCAGCCTTCCAAGAAAGAGATGAACACCCTGCTAAATGTTGTAACCCCTGCCTCTGGCATTTCACAGAGCTTATCTTCCCAGGCAGAGCACAACCTCTACCCAGGCAAGGTACGGAGCTCCCCCTTCTAACATTCCGGGAAGCAAGTTTGAAAAAAGAGATGACTTGCCAATAGGTCACCTCCTAACCGGAAACTTGCAAAGACAGCAAGAGGCTTCCCTGGCCTAACTCTTAGGCTTTGGCACCCGCCCAGGAGCTCAAGGTGCTCCTGTCCTTCTCTCTGCTGTCCCTTTCCTTCCCCAAAGCC
The DNA here is from genome assembly GCA_004026705.1 of Nesogale talazaci. Taxonomy (NCBI): domain Eukaryota; kingdom Metazoa; phylum Chordata; class Mammalia; order Afrosoricida; family Tenrecidae; genus Nesogale; species Nesogale talazaci. Next base: position 328,546 of record PVJH01000385.1, read on the forward strand.
CTTCCCTACTTCCCTACTTACAATAAAGCATCTCTTTGCTTTTCATCCCTAACTGAGCTCTATCTCCTTACTGAGGCTCATCTCAATCTCTCCATATCTTTGTTGTTGTTGTTGTTGTTGTGTTTTTTTTTGGGGGGGACATCACTGCCCTCAGGTGGTGGAAGTAGTAGGCTCAGCCTTTGCTCTGTGGAGCTGGAATTGAACCTCCATCCCAGTGGGCTGCAGTCCTGAGCACAGCCACACACCGGGGCTCAGCTCTCCATTATCTTTTTTTAAAAATAATTTTATTGGGGGCTCATACAACTCTTACTATAACCCATCCATCTATCCATTGTATGTCAAGCACATTTGTACATTTGTTGCCCTAATCATTCTCAAAACATTTGCTTTCTTTTTGGGGGGGGGGGGCATCACTCCCCTCTGATGGAAGTTGGAGTCCCCAGCCTTGCTCCTGGAGAGCTGCTGCTGGATTTGAACTGCCAGCCTAAGTGGGCTGCAGTCCAGCGCACAACCACTACACCGCCAGGGCTCAGCCCAAAACAGTTGCTTTCTACTTAAATCCCTGGTATCACCTCTTCATTTTCCCTCTCCCTCACTGCTCCTCCTCCCTCATGAACCCTTAATTTATAAATTGTTATTTTTGTCATATCTTACACTTTCAATGTCTCCCTTTACCCAGGGAAGAGGTTATATGTAGATTCTTGCAATCAGTTCCCCCTTAGAAATGTATCTTACATGTGAAAAACAATGTACGAGCCCCCAATAAAATGATTTAATGTAAATATATATATATATATCTTTTTTTTTCTTTTCTTGTTTTTTTTGGGGGGTTCATCACTGCCGCAGGTGGTTGTGGGTGCTTCCTAGTGCTGCTCCTGAGAGCCGCCGCTGAATTTGAACTGCCAGGCCCGCGGGCTGCAGTCCCGCCACCGGGTTCAGCCCCAAAATATATATACCTTACAAAAGTACTCACAACTATTCAACATCCATCTAAGGGATGAGCCCTGGTGGTTGAGTGCAGGACTGCAGCCCACGGGTTTGGCGGTTCAAATCCAGCGGCAGCTCTCAGGAGCAGCACTGAGTAGCGCTCATGACCACCAGAGGCAATGATTGCCCACCCCCCCAAAAAAAAAGATACAACAAAATCCATCTACAGGTGTGAATTTTTGCATTGCCTGAAATTATTTTTTAAGAATTGTCCCAATAGAATCATTGGGGGAAAAATTGGCTAAATAAATTTTGGTAGAATCATATGGAAACATGATGTGACTACTTACAAAATGACATAAAGCTACAAATATTGACTTAAAAGTTTTCTAATTTATATTATTAAGTTAAAACACAGCCCTACAATTTCTCACATAATGTTGTCATTGTTCTGTGCCTTCAAGTTGGTTCCCACTCACAGCAATACAGAAGGAAACACCACTGGGATCCTCCACAATAGTTCTAGACTTGAGCCCATTGTGGAAGTCACTATGTTAATTTCTCCTTGAGGGCATTCCTCTTTTTCACTTTCCCTCCAGCATGATTCTCTTTCTCCAGGGCTTGGTCTTTTGACATCATCTCCAAAGTATTTAAGAAGTAGTCACCACCCTCTCCTCCCAGGACTCCTCAGGCCATGCTTCTTTCAAGACAGATGCTTGTCCCTCTGTACTTTCCATATTATTCCCAGCCCTATAATTCAAATGTATCAATGCTTCTTTGATCTTCCTTAGTCAGAGACCAACTTTCACATACAATAAGGTGACTGAAAATTCTATGACTTAGGTCATCCATATTTTAGTCCTCAAAGTAACACACTCACTTTTCAATCCTCTAAAGAGGTTGTGTGCAGCAGATTTACCTAATGCAAATTGTCTTTTGATCCCTTAACTGCTGTTTCTTTGATTGTGGTTGGAAGCAAAGTGAAATCAATGACAACCTCAACCGTATTTCCTGTTACCTGGAGGAGGCCCAGAGTTCCAAGCTTCTGTACTCATTGGTTCTTGTGCTACCTGCAAGTAAGATTTCAGACCAAGGACAAAATTCAGACTAGGGTCAAAGAAAAGATTGAGTAGACCAAGTAAGTTTATTGAAGGTGGATATTTGGAAAAGTCCAAAGAACTCTTAATTAGACCAAAATGCCATAAGAATATCTGCCAAACTATTAAGAGTGATTGATTATACTTGATGGGAGAAAGGTTATCACTTTAAAATCATTTCTTAATTTCTTATTTTAATTATTATTTTAATGTATTATTAAAAGTATTATTTTAAAATGTATTATTTTAAAGTATTATTTTAATGTTTCATAATGCTAAAAATCAATAAAATGATTTTTAAAAGGTAATATGAAAAACAAATGTATCTAGTAAGATATATGTAGATTTTGGTCATTACTTACCTATTATTAACTGAAGGACTGAGGTAGTATAGAATAAAATCTAAGCATCATTAGCCAAATACATAGATGAAATTAGAAATTATTTAGAATGAATTTTCTAGAAATTGAGATGTGTGGTGACCTTGGAGGTTAAGTTTTTACACGTCACTTCCCTTACACCTTCCTAACCCTACCTATTAAGAATTCAGGCTAAACAGGGCCCAAGCAATGATTACAGATCCCTCAAATAGCAACCCTTTAAAGTTGTGCAATGGTTCTAGGACTTACATAATTATCCTGAGATCTCCTCTCCTCCTACTCATTTAAATCTCATAGGCTCTACAGGTAATATCAGTTGTTGTTTGCTAATTAGACTCCTTAGCACTCCCCTAAGAAATTTCTACTGATTTAGCACATGATTGCTGGAAACAACCACTTATTGTTAGTTGAGAATCAAAGTGGTTGAGTGTCCATTTAAAATTCCTCTATTTCAGAAAGTTCCTTTTCCAGACTGTGGACATGGTATCAGGAGGGCCCAGTCTCTGGAGAAGGACATTATAGATCCTTAAGTTGAGGGTAAGAGGACGCCTTCAACAAGATGGATGAATGTCATGACTACAGCAATAGACTCAAACACAGGAAAGATGTTAAGGATGGCACAGGACTGGACAGTGTTTCATTCTGTTGGTCACAGGGTTGCTGTGAGTGGGAATAAGCAGGATAATAACAATAACAACAACATGAGATCAGTATATGGTAAACAGTGTAGGCAATGGATTGAACTGAGTTTAAGAAACTTGACCTTCCTCCAAATCTAGCACCTGGGTTCAGGGGCGTCTCAGTGAGAGCAATGGCAATGTCAATGGCAGTGGGAGAAGGATTGTGCATAGACGAGGAACTGACTGAAAAGGAAAAGTTGCTTGTTCAAGGTGACCTATTGCTCAGAGCTGGAGTAAGGCTACAATCTGGGAACATGTAACCAGAGTATAAGATCAGTGAGTAAAACTTACCTGGAAGTGAATCAGGCAGTTTGAAATGAGGAACATCCTCCTGGAGTGGGAGCATGACAAATGAGAACAGGTACACAGTGAATGACAAGTGCTGAGGCTGGCAAAATGACACCCTAGCCTAGACACCTAAGTCTTTGTGTCCAGAGCTAGGAGGCCTGGCCATGTTCTACATGTAGAACATCACGTAGCTTGGTTGATTGTCTACAGTTTATTGCCTAAAACTTTGTAATTTTTCATCCCAGGCCCAATTTGAACTTTTGACTCTTGTTCTTTTCTTGATTTATAAGGGCAACCTTTGAAGCCTGCCAAGGTAGTTAAGGAAATAGCTTTTGATGGAAACCATTGTGTTATTTTGGTAGCTCTCATAGCATGACCAAAATGACGACATGGAGATTAAAAATTAACACCTGTTTCTTGCCTTGCTTTTTCTTTACCCTATAAAACCTGTGTACTTTTTCCAATAAACGAGACTTGATCAGAATCCTGTCTTGTCTCCATTTCTCGCGTCTCTTGTCCCCTCCAATTCCCGCTCCCCCTTCCAGGACTTGTGAATAATGGACCCACAGGCCGGGTCACCTGGCGCCCACATGCAGGGCCTGGACATGGGGTATCAAGAGCAGAAAGGCGCCCAGAAAAGCCAGAAGTAAAGAAAAGAAAATTCTTGGGCCGCCGCAGGAACCTGCTGCGCCAACAGCGAAGGTAAGAGATTAGGCGCCTCATAATGGGTAAGAATTAAGTTTACATGATCAGTATGTTCAACAGGTTACTGAAGCATTAAAGACACGAGGAGTAAAGGTAAAAAAGAAAAACCTGTTTAAATTTTTTGATTTTGTTAAAAATTTATGTCCTTGGTTTCCCCTTGAAGGAACAATTGATATCAATAAATGGAAAAGAGTGGGAAGTGCTTTAAGGGATTTTTATGATGTTTTTGGGCTCAAAAAGGTACCAGTCACTGCTTTTACTTATTGGAATTTAATTAGAAACTTAATAGATGTACAGGAAGATCACCCCCCTATCAAGGCTGCCGTTTGTCAGCAGAGGAGATTTTGAAATCCCATAGTGGGCCACCTTCCCGATGTTCCAGTTCTTGTCCCCTCATTCCCGGGCCCCCCCCCCCCCCGCCTTCTTCCCCACCCCCACTGTGGATAAGAAAACTGACCTCATATCTTTACATGATGATGAGAAGAAACTCCCCCCAGCCTCCAAAATTGACAGAACCCGATGATTTCCTTGTTGAAGAACCCACCCCCCCACCTCCCATCCTTCGGAGGTTGATTGGGACGATTTGGAAGAGGAAGCAGAGGAAGCAGTCCGATATCTTAATCCCTCTTTGGACCCGTCAGCACCGCCTTTGGTCGCTGTTGGCCAAGTTTCAGATTTGAAAAATGAGGCCTGTCGCCTGAATAAACAAGCCAAATTGAAAAAGGAAATTCGCGCCTTAACACAGGAGTTGCGGGATTTGATGCCCGAAACGAAACAAAGCTCCGGGACAAAACCATCCTTCCCCTCCCTCTTTCAATCCTCTTGTTTTCAACTCGCCTTCCCTGTTATCGAAACTAAGACAGATGAGGACGACTCTGTTAGGAGTTTTGAAGGTTTAAAATTTCTTTTAATTAAGGAATTAAAGACGGCTGTTTCCACTTATGGGGTTACGCCACCTTATACCTAGGGTCTCTTGGATTCCCTGGCTGAGAAATGGCTCACTCCAGGAGACTGGAACGCAGTTAACCAAGGCAGTCCTCTCTGGCGGGGACCATTTGTTGTGAAAATCTGAATATTTTGACAATTGTAAAGATATTGCCAGAAGAAATGCTGGCACCTGACACTCCCTGGACCCTTGATATGCTAATGGGCTAATGGGTGAGGGCGATTATGCCACTTCTGAAGAACAAAAGATGTATGCTCCGGAGTTATTTTCTCAGATCCAAACAGTGGCGCTTAAGGCTTGGAAAAGATTGTCCATTAAGGGAGATCCTAATGTTACT